>JAUZND010003747.1:0-12086 GCA_034780555.1 Coelogynopora nodosa
AGCGGATCTTGGCATCGCTGCCGCCGATGCTGGCATCGATATTGGCGGCGGTGGGGGTATCGGCGGTGTTGGCGGCGGTATCGGTGTTGGCGGTATCGGCGGTGTTGGTGCTGTTGTTGGCGGCGGTGTTGGCGGCGGTGGGGGCGAGGAGTGGGGCAACAACCTCCCTCCGCGGGAACCACCAATGGACGAGAACTTCATCCGAAATCAAATCCGTGAGATGCGCGCCCGTCTCCATCAGATGGACGAGGACATCCGCAATCCCATTCCGATTTTTGAAGTTGCTGCGGCCGCGGCGGCGGCTGCCAATCCACTGGACGGAGGCGCCGCCGGTGGTGGTGTGGGCGGAGAAGGTGGCGGCGGTGGTGGTGGTGGGCTCAGAAATGTGCTCGAAGCGCAGATTGAGGCGCTGTTTGGCCGTGATGCAGTGGCCGCAGCAGCGCTGGAAGAGGAGGAGGAGGAGGAGTTTTATGATCCTGAACTGGAACTGGCCGAAGTGGAGGAGGGGGCGGCTGCTGTCCGGAATCCTGACGCTGTCGTTGCTGGGGATCCGGTTGTCATGGAGATTAAGTTTGAACCGCGAGAATGACGACCCACTGTAATAAGTTGCGCGGTTTTGGGAGGAATGTATTTGTTCCACTTCTTCTCGTTATAATACGGTTGGGGTTTGGGTTAGGTCATCTCGGGTTTCGGCATATTGTGTGCATTGAGCGGCATAATTATGCAGAAAAAAATAATTCAAATTATAGTATAAGCATGTTTTCTGGCGGTGAACATTGCTAATGAGTGTCAAATATGTTGTTTTTAATCGATAATCATAGTCGTATTATTGATTTCTCCTCTATATGATTAAAACGCTACTTGTGCACGCAAACAGCCCAGATGACCAATCTACCTACCCCAGTCGTATAGTTCAATATCTATGGTCGGTACCAGTTTGTTGATATTTTGAGCTTTTATGTCTTCTTTTGCTGAATAAATATAATTACTGATTTCTTGATATTCACCGTTTTTTATATAGCCGTCATTGTAAAGTTGATTCACAGAATGCTGTTTCGCGTTTGTTTACCATTTATTTATTATTAGTGGTAATTCCCATCGACCCGTGTTTTGTTCTGTTCTTGTTCATGCTGAAGTCGTGTTGATAAACATTGTGCATTTTATGATCCTTGAACACATCTGTGTTATGTTATATTTCATCATTATCAAATGGTCTTTATGTATTAGACATCATATAATACGAGAGGAAATTGCAAGCAGGGTTTCTTTTCATGAAATTCTTTTGGTGAAATATATATTTGTATACTACACTATTTTATAATATATGAATGACATTATTTATTTTTACTCTAATACTGTATTTATATGTAACCTATTGTTGTATTTTGATAAATCTGTAACAATATCACTGTTTCGTTTTCTTTTTAAAATGGACTTTAGTTTAGTCCGAATGTTTTTGGCATACCATAATAATAATAAAATGTATCCAACATAGAAATCACCCTTTAAACATAAACAATACATCGCATAGCTCAGGATTTATCGCATTGAGATTTATGTTGTGGCGTAAGACACCTATTTTTTAATTTATTAATATGTAGCAATGCAATGGCCATTTACAGCTAAAATTTTGAAAAAAAACTATTTTCTAATTATCACCTTGTCATTATTAATATAAAAATAATCAATGAGAAATTCATAACAGTTCTAAGTCTACGTATTTTTTTTTATTGACAGCTATAAATGACAGTTGCAACCGAGGGACGGAGGTAATTCGAACCTGCTCCCTTTCCCTCATCCTCTCTAACCACCAATTCAATGCACATCATCCTGTCGCAATACTGATCGCTACACTTTTCGGTTAATAATTATACTTTAGCGGTCATCTTTTTTGGCTACAACATTTTAATGTCACATTAACGATAGGCCACCACCCACTGTTATAGAATATAGCCTCCATTTTACTGTCGCCAGTAATTGAAATAATAGTTGGTCAATGCTTTTTAAACTCTGACTTTTTTAACTTTATAACATATGCATATACTGTGCCCAATGTATATAATATGCTGAGCCAAAAACTTAAAATATAGTATACTGTCCCACAATAGGACTAAGTCACACATTTTGAGCTAGTGAAATTAATTTCTAAATAGTTCCTACGTTAATGGCATGAAACAAATATAACCAGCATTGTTGCTTTTTTTCATTATAATTTATTATGTTAGTAGTATTCCTTTTCATTTTTAAAATTCAAAAATAAAAAAATTAATTGTTAGATCATTTTTTAGATACACATTTTCTAGCTTAAATTTACATATTTATAAAAACTTACATGCAAATACACAATTATTCATTTTAGTTTTAAATAATGCAGGTGTATTGTTATTATTATTTTAACAAGTTGGTAGTAAGTAATTAATAATAAACCATGTTTACCTAACACCACTCTAAAACCAAAAGAATACACATATCATGTATACTATAATATATGTCAAAGAAGAAGTCAAGATATATATCAATTGATATGTCATAAAATGTATATTTGTCCCATAAAATAGAAGCCATTTTTACGTTTATTTATTAGTATAAGAGGGTGATTACTAGTACAATTAATTAAACTGTGCAAAAACGTCAAGTCTTGTCAAATTATATTGGTGTGTGCCTGTGTGTCTACACTACAATGATAGTAGTAATGTTCCTGCTGTTAAACACGTTTTTCATATAGGGAGGCACACTATAATATGTAAAATAATATACTATATACAAGTTTGGTATAGACCTGCAGCTGCGGCCGTATCAAAAGGTAAGTGGTTAGTATTAATTGACGTCCCCTCCAGGAAAGCACCTTGTTACAGCACAAATAAAGTTCTATACAGCCGAATAGTGTGTGAAAAATGTTGGGCCTATAACCACCTCATTTGCACGTTTATATACAAATCACTGTGCATACAATATATAGCTAGGGATTCAAAAAGTTCGGGTTTTTTGAGGTGTACATGCGCGTATAGCCGTAAAAATATGGCATTGTATTGTATTATATGCTTCATAAGGCAAGATATGACCGACGTATTTAATATAATATATGCTTAAATATTATTTCACTGAAGTTTTATCAATAAATAATCTATACTGTGGAAATGATTCAATTGAATGAAAAATCAATTTACTGAAATAACGCTCCACTGCTCGAAAATTATTTAAACCTATAATTAAAACTTGCACCGATATTTACAAGTGGTGATTTTAATTTTTAAAAGCCGGTATTGTACACAATTGAAGAGATGTTATATATATATGCAATGCAGTAAGTTTTTATAGTATATAAAATAGCGAAATATTTTTGCATATTTCATTAAATGCTGTTAAGTACTAGGAATATATGGATCATTGTAGATAAGATGAAAATTCGTGTAAATTTACAGGTTGTGATATATATATATATAGAGAGAGCAAGTTATATAGCGTATAGAGGACGGATGAACAGGTTTATTTTCAAAAGCCAAAAACTCGAAATTTATTACCAAAGTCGGGTTCCGTCCTCAGTAAAAACAAACAAAAAAGGAAGACAGAATATGCATAAATAGGAAAGTTAAAAACAGATAACAAAACAGCAGTACATATAATAATGATAGACAGTAGTGTATGTGCATTTCAACGCTATATCAATGAGTATTGTTTTAAAAAATGTCCACAATTGTGCTGTACAGTATGCGACAGATTGATGGTACGTATATAGTATATAAAAAAGTATAAGCCTGTCAAATCAGGATGTATGAAGGAGAGATGGCAGTCGTAGCGCAGCAGTGGTCCCTGGTTAATAATAACTTAGAAAAAACCATGTTTGCTTGATATACAAAATATGCAGAGGTTAGTGAGTTTGGCCATTCAATTGAAATGTAATTAAAAAGCGGAAAGACGGCGTGTTCTCGTATGGCATTATCGTTTACAAATAAGTACATTAGTGAAATTTTGGTGGCACTAAACAGTTTAAAGCAGTAATAGTATTAGTAATGTACGTAATATTTATACAAAGTTATAATCAGTTATTGTTACTTTTACGCGTTGATCGAGTTAATTTCCATTGGAAAAGTTTCGTTATTATTTGTGTTAGTAGTTGATCCTTCCGTCGCGAGGTCCACCACAAGATTTCCAAGCGGCGATGCCGGCTCCTCCTCTGAAGCGTCGTCATCATTCTGACCACAGACCTCCGACTTGGCGACATCCGTCATCAAATCTTCCTCCTCCCCAACAGCTGCGTCCTCCGGGGCCGTGTTAACCAGGTCCCTCTTCACCTTCTTCGGCCGAGGTTGTCCGTTCTTTTTCCGATCGAAGGCCGTGATGTGTCGCTGGAGGTGCTTGAAGATGTGCGTCTTCGTGCGAAACACATCCGTGAAGGCCTGTTCACACTCGGGGCAGTGGAAGTGGCCCTTCTTCCGCAGCTTACAGAAGGGCCGGCCACAGGTTCCTATGCTGTAGAATAGGTTGGTTAGATTCGGCTCGTTGGCTGCTGGCGGTGTTTCCGATGATTTGGTGGTCACTTCCTGACTGGTGAGTCTCACCTCCGGCGATGCGTCAGGTTGGGCACTGTTCATGACATTCATGAACTGCTGAACAGCCTCCGAAGAAACCATTTTCTCGGGCAGCTGGATGTGGTCCTTGGCAGTACCATTCGGGGGCAGCAAGGAATTTGCCTCCGGATCCTGAATAGACTGAAGGTAACGCTGAAGCCAGACAATATTGTCCGGTGTTTGTTGCTCGGCCATGCTGCTGTCACCAGACGGCGATACCGGCTGGGTGGCGGAAAGTTTCCCCGCGAGAGCGCGCTCTATGCCGATGTGCTTGCGCGCGTGCTGGTGCATTGTGTTGTACCGGATAAAGGCGTAGTCACAGTTGGGTCTGACACAGTGATAGTGCCGGCTGACACGATTGTTGCTGCAGTGGGGTCGTCGGCAGTCGACACTTCGATCAAAGAACTCAAAGCCCTCCTCTATGATAAGATAGTGGTGGAATTCCCGCCTGTGAAGATTGACAGCCGCCAGGCTTGGCGTAGCATGGTGGCAGCGCTGTCGCAAACAGTGGTAGTGCTGCGTGGAGCCGTGAAAGAGACACCGGTCGTCAACACAGAACGCCGAATCAGCGGGGTACATTTTGAATCCACAAAAGATGCCGTCTTCGGCCGTTGCAAACATCTCGGCGGTTAGATCGGCAATCTCCGGATCGTCCTGGCACAACTCCTCGGACACCTCCAGCTTGGGCACGTTGATGTCCTTCCGATACTTGGGCGGCCGTCCCCGACGCTTCAGTGAGGACGAGTTGCCGCTGCCGGCACCACCGCCCTGCATTGAACCGCGCGTTGTGGGAGTTGTCCCCTCGGTGGAGGGCGCGGCACCGGTAGCGGATCCATTGGAGTCATCCGCGGTTATCGAGTAGTTGAGTAGGGAGCCGTGCGCCCCACCAACCGGCCGCCCATTGATACTGCAACAGAGCAGACTGTCGTGGACACGGTAGTGCTGCGAGCGGGAGAAGGCGGGATCCGTAGCAGCGACAAGGGCGCCGCACTCCGGCCACAGACAGTGGTGATGGACACCGGCCTCAGCACCACCACAGCCCGGCTCACTGCACTGACGGAAGGCGGTCCGGCTGATCTCCTCATCCCAGGTGTGCTGCCGGGTGTGCTCGCGGACTCGCTCCTTCGTCTTGAAGACCTCCTGACAGCCCTCCTCCACGCAGTGGTAGTGGTCCTTGTACAGGAGGGAACAGTGGGCCAGACAGGGGTCATTGGCCGTGTACCTGCAGAACCGGTTGCCCCAGTAGCCCTCCCGCTCCCGCTGCTCCACCGAGCGGAGCACCGAGATGCGCACTTCCTCGCGCTGACGACGATTGGCATCGGCCTCGCCGCCGACGCCGCCGTAACAGCTGTTGTTGTTGCTGGGGGAGGCGAAGTAGTGTTCCTCCTCCTCTTCGTCATCTTCGTCCTCCTCCTCCGGCTCATCCTCTCCTCCCGCGTTGCCATGGGGACTCTCACCGACAGACAGCGTCTCTGATCGCTGGGTGGCGGTGTAGAGGGATGGCTGCCCGGCCGTTGGTAGGAGTTGGGAGGCGGTGCCGTGGGGTTGCTGGGTGTGGTGGATTGTGTGTCCGACTGGTAGGGCAAACTGTTGTTGTTGGTCGTGGTCGCTGTTGCCAGGCTGGGTTTCGACGACAGTGCGGCGTTCGTGCTTCCGCTTGTGGGAGAGGATCTGACTCGATGAGTGGACCACGTAGTCGCAGCCTGTGGGAGTGGGAGTGAAGTGGGTGTAAGGATACATTAAACTCAATTAAGTAGACTTACTGCCTATTTATGAATAGTTGTGTATATGTGCTTAATAAGTACAACACAAGGAAACTGAAAGGTAATATCGTTTTATTCTAAAAATCAGTTCACCGTATTATATTTATTTTTAATCAAATTGATTTTATTTCGAAAATAAATATTTAATTGTAACTATAATTTGTTGAAAACAAAAAGTTTAAAAAATATTTATCGAGTTTAATAAATGATTAAAATTATTATCATAGATACCGTATTTCATATTAAAAGAAATATAATATCTATGATTATATTAAATTGTTATCTGTATTGATTACATATAAATGTTGAATATAAAATAAGCATATAATATTATAAATAGAAAATAGTCTTTAATCGTTTTTAAATTAATGTTTGAATATAATATACTTTTTTTCAATAAAGGATCATTAAGAATAAGAAACAAATATATAATTTTTTTAAGAAGCAAACTGTATTGTCAAAAATTAAAAAAAGTTTAATTATATTTAGCTAATTTAGTATATTTAATGTTCTTTACCTTGTTGAATACAATGAATATGATTCATCATTTTGGAGTATTTACAAGTGGGAAAATCACACTCTTCATATTTTATGAACTTTTTGAAACCATCTTTGGCAAACTCGTCATTGCGTTGATGATGACTCTTGTGTTTTTCTGAAACAAAAAAAGGCTTTTATTTAAAAAGTTATAATAGAATAATTTAGTGCATTATTTAGTGCATTATTAACAAAAATTTTTAAATAATGTTTACTATGAAATTATTTTACTACTTATATTTTTAGTAGTAGCATAAACATTTAAAAATTAATTTTCCTGGGTTTGTGCGCTGTTTTATCAATTGAATTAATAATATTGATCGAACATTAAATTATATTGAACGCTATTTACCCATGTCAGCCTTGTTCTTGAAAGTGTAGCGGCATTCGAATCTGCGACAATGAAAGTGGGTTGTTCTTTCCAATTGGTAGGGACAGTCTGCATTGCCGCAGTCTTCAGTTGCTCGAAATCGTTGAAATCCTTCTTGTATGATCACCGCGTCTTTCCGGTGAAAATTAGCGTGCATTTGGACATCGGAAGTGCTGATATAAATCTGAAAAATTGCCGATACAAATATAGCGAATTAAATTATAATACAGAACTTTTAAATATCCAAATTTAGGGCTACACATTTGACGAATTATACTTTTCTATTAGTACACTTGAAAAATCACTTGACTATTAAAATGGCCTCATTTACCTTTCCACAGTTGTCCTGAAGACAGTGGTAGTGCGTCTGTTTCCCATTGTGAATGCACGCCGACGTTTCGCAATCGTCATTCGGTGTGAACCGCATAAAGCCATGTTGAAGGGATTCCTCGCGCTTCTTGTGCCATTTGAAGTGGCGAATCATTTCCTCCCTTCGTCCGAGCACCTGTTCAATAGATCATAAAATGGTGGAGAGTTACAGCGTGAGCCAATCATGGTGTTTAATCATAAATCGTTAGTTGTTATGTTCAGTCAGTTCAAATTAATTACCTTATCACACTGGAGGCAGTGAAAATGGTCACGATGATTATATTCCCGACAGACGGCCTGACCGCATTCTTCGTAAGAAGTAAATCGGCGAATGTACTCTCCACCGTCGTCAATGCCTTTATCTGCAATGGAAGTCATCTTGTCTGTAAATGAGCAAAATACGCATTTTAATATTTATCCTACTCATTGAAATTTCAAGTAGTAATAAATAGCATCCACTAATTATTAGAAGAAGAAAAATAGGTTATTTATATCTGTGCATACTCTCTGCTAGTACAGCATTACAATTTAAGTCTTCGCGATTTGTTGAAGGTATTAATTTTTTAAATTTGTAAATGCATTTTTATATTTTTATTGTTCAGCAAATTTACGCAAGTTAGATTTTAAGATTACCAAGACGCCGCAATGAATAAGGAATCGCTCTGAATCAATCTGACAAAATAATCAATAATTTTGAGGAATTCCCCCCTCTATCTAACTATATGGCCCTGTAACTGTGTCTCTCTCTCTCTCTTTAAGTCACTCTTATAATTGTTACAGGAAAGAGGGGGGGGGGGGGTTGTCACACATACTTTTGGGGTCCTCTGGACTGGTTGCTCGACTGAGATTGGCGGGGTTGGAGGTCGGGTCTGAGCTCATGGTCTCATCCCGTGTGGCCGAGTAGGTGGGTTCCGGTTCGCGAAGCAGCGGCTGCTGATTGGCTAGAATTGACGACGTGCACCGATCCTTCATCGCCGAGAGTGCTGCATTGTGGGGCAAATAAGGTTGTTGATTTATTTTTTAATTATTAATGTTTGGGGATGATGAGAGCACCAGATGTTTAGAATATTTTTGTATTCTAAAGTGTATTATAATTCTGAACGAAACGTATAAAAGATTGGATCTTTCTACAACTATACACTAGTTTTTTGCCTCATTTATCACTTCAAAGGAGAGTAATAATAAAATAGTAAAAACCTTTTCTTACATACAAACAAGAATGCGACTAGGCAAGAGGGCAAAGTTAATTTAAGTATTGAATTATTGCCTTTCCCCATTTTTTTTAGATATATATACAAATGAATACCAATTATAATTAAATGAATACATTTGTTATGGGTGTATTGTTTTCATATACAATTACATATATATGTAATACACTACTATTTATCTACCTAAATTTGAGTGATTGAAAGCTGCATGGTGTTGTCTATGTTGCTACATTATAGGTACACGTACTAAATATATGTATAATACATTTAAGACAACTATATTATTGATGATATAATAAAATCGTATATTGTTCTAAGAGTCATCCACAGAACTAACAGCTTAAACAAGATTACCGTATGAGATACGTCATTTTAAAATATTGACTAACGATAAAAATGAAATAAAGCATTTTTTTAAATAGCGCTGTTTAAAAAAATGAAAAACGACACAATTAATGCCTTAATCTGAAGGAAATTTCAACCAACAATTATTTTCTGAAGTCTATAAAGTAGTTTTAAAATCTGTTTTTTTCAAAAGTGTAATTTAAAAAAAATCATTGATGAAATATACATATTATTATTATTATATTTAACAGAATATTTGAATAATATATTTTAATTAACATTGAACAAAAAACACGTCAAAACATACAAAAAGTTTATTTATTGTCTAGACATCTTTTTCCGTAATAAATTAGAGTAGTACCAGCACTTTTAGAATGAAACCATTTTATATACAATATCTATAAAGAAGGTAAAAATATTTCCAGTCAAATTAAACAAATCTGTTTGTGCCTGCACCAAAAAAGAAAATTGAGTGTAAGTAAGGTATTATAATATAATAGTCCTCCTGGAGACAATTATAAATTGTAAATTGCCTCATCACTATAAACACCAAGAACAGCACAAAAGTTGGCAACTATAGTGTGTGTCAGTATATTATGTTGTTTGGCACACACAGCATATCATAAGCGGGTATAATATGTATATATATACGAGATACATCTCTCGGAAAATAGTGGTCTTTTCTTTTCTTTTCTTACATTAAAAACCTTAAACCTACTATATATGTATATATATATATATATATACGCACACATATATTATATCGATAAATATTTGATGACAATCTGAAAGTTCACGTCTTGTATAAAAATTGGTTTCACGCATCATTTGAACGATTTTCAACCATATATAAATGATTTTATATTATAACATCATTACACATTGCCAAAGCACATATGGATGGCTGGAGTAGGCTATATAGGAGAGCACTACTTTCTAAGCTATAATTATGCACCATTCATATTTTATACCAGTAACTCTTTGGCGTATTGACTTTATTTACAATTAATTTTGAAGATTCCTTTTATAATATATATATATATGTAAACTAAATGCATATTGTCAGACGTGATTATTAAATATGTGGTCATTAGTCCATTTATCGTTGCTATGTTACAATTTAGCTTGTTGTATGCACACTCAAAGAATTGACTAACGCAAATTGTGTAGTGCAAAATTTAGGTATAAAAAGTAATCATCAGTCAAGAACTTCTTGTGATCATATATTAATATGCTAAAAAATGTGAAAAATTATAACAGCAACATAAATTGCTACAATTATAGACGATAACACAAAATATATATATATACATATATACTAGTATATAGATATAGTACAATTAGTTAATCATTACAATTAATGTACAAATTTAATACAAATTAAAGATATGTACGTATTGAGTAAAGTCTATTTTATTCACTGAAAAAGAGAAGGGTGAAGAACCCAGAAATTGTCATAACAAAGAATAAGTTATTTAATAACACTTAAAAAGCTCAATGGGGTTATGATTGTCATAGTAGTCATCTATATATATAATAGTATCCTATATTTATAGGTGATAGATATATATCAAATAACCTGTTTGACGTGAAAAAAATTGTAATTCACAATTACAGTATTATTGATATTAATGATATTATTGACACACATCGCAGCAAAAATATATAAGATATAAGTCAACAGAGTGTCAATCTATAAAGGTTCGTATACATACTTGCTTATATATAGGCCTACATAGGAGTATAATTGAGAGAGAGAGAGAGACCAATACTTTCAATGCACAGTTCTTTTAGAATGATTTTCTAACTTTAAATATACTGTGCTAAAAATTCGTCTATATATATTTATTAATGCGTTTTTCCCGTGTTATTCTAAAAAATATGCCAGCCTATGCAAATTATCACTTGAAACCATTTTTTGGGGTAAAAATCAATGAATCACACAGCTCACACGGAGGTAGTGCAGTTGAAACTGTAGCGCAGTGTCGTGTGTACTGTGCTCTCCCATAATTATTTGTAATATAGTATATAAATCGGCTCTCAGAGAGAAATTGAACACAAATTTGAAGCAAATAAGCTCTCGAATTAATGTGACTGACTCATCTAAAACCGTTATATATGTGGGGTTTAAGTAAATATTTACGTACTTTCGACGCATATATATATATATATATATAGAATGAGAGACGGATATATAGGTACTTAATAATATGCAGTACATATTATAGTGAAGAAAAATTGGAATATAAGTTTGATAAAGAGGTAAACGGTAATTTTTTTCGAATTTTGGAATTTTGTGTTAAAATTAAACACGTGTCTGGTTACATAAAGAAAGCGTGTCTTAATAACCAAGCTATTAATTTAATCATTATAAATATCATTATAAATATCGTTTTAAATATTTATATAAAATCTTAAAATAATCTTTAAATTTATATAAAATCATTATAAATATACCAAAACAGGATAAAAAAAACTAAAAAATGTAAGTCAATTTAGTCTAACTAACAAAATCAAAAATATATTCTAAACAGCAGTAATTCTTTCTGCCTGCTTTTGAAATAAATTTGAGATTACTCAGCCTTAAGTATATAATGTAATATACAGTAAATAATTAAATTTTAACCGAAATAATTGTGTTAAAAGTCAGCAGCTGCTGCTGCAAAAAACATATCAGATCTTATACGGTATTATATAGGGGCAGAAACAGATAGTTTTATTAATTGCTATTAACATGACACGAGAACACGAAATAACTTCACTGAACTGCCCCTTTTTCAACTCTGAGTAAAAACGACTCTTTAATAATATGAAAAGGAAGAAAAACCTAGTTTTTAAATTTTTGTCAATTTTAACCAAATTTGTTCCTTACACAATGACAACAAGAGGGAGGGGGGGGGGGGGGGGACGCGATAAAAAAGCG
>JAUZND010003748.1:0-12085 GCA_034780555.1 Coelogynopora nodosa
AAAATAGCATGGGTGTGCCGCAGAGGCACAAGTTGGTACTTAACGTTCGAAAATAACCTGGGTTAAATAGGGTTAAAAACTATAAAATGTTACTACTAGTAGTTGAATCATCCTACCTTGTATGCATTAAAACATCATCCATTTCACAATATACATACAATGTACAATACTAAATAATTCACCTTAATTTTCATCTTGAGCACTCCATCTTCTGCCTCCTCATCGACAGAGGTCCCATCAACAATTCGAATATCTTGTTCCGGTGGAAATGCACGAGCAAGGTCGGCCTGTGCACGCTCCATGATTACCAAACAGCACAGTATTAGATGGGCCTATCTATAGAGGGATCAGACAGCTTCATATAGTGAGACAGAATTCAGCAGCTATATGCAGGGTGTGGCAACAAATTATATAAGGAAACTACTTATTGAGTATAGTGATATTTAAAGGGGAGCTGTGTGAGAGATCAGAATTGTACAGAAACAATCTCAACTCAGCATCATCCAGAGTCAGCTAGTAGGTACTTGCTAAGAAAGACATCAATAATGTAAGACAGTGGAGTAAGGTTATAGTACAGGAACCAAATCTACACTTTTCAGGAGGTAAATGAAATTGTCACATGGATTAATTATTCATCCCTCGTCATCGTTATACGTATTTCAGTAAAATATCATAATAATAGAGGACTTGATTGCACATCACTGATTGTACTAATATATAAGGTAATCATTAGGATTTTAAAATATACATTTATAAAAAATATATAACAGATACTATACTTAACGATATACAATGTAGAAAAATTCTATCTACACATATAAAGCATTCTTAAGTTAAAGAGAAATCGCAACATTTTTATTTTCAAGCTATTTTTTTAAACAGTGTGAAAGAAGAAATGTTTAAAAAATTATTTTTAAACAGTGGATATTTCTATTAATAAATCGCAATTTTATAACTTTAGTAAACAAGTTTGTAACTCAAAAAGATTGTTTTATGAAATCAGAAACTTCTAGTGTGTATATGAACGAAACCGCCAAATACTTACATAGTCTCAAATTTGTCTCATGGTGCTTTACATTGCTATAAACATGTTTAATATGTTAAAATTCGTAACATTGTGTTCCAATATCTTCTACTAATAACAAAATATATAGATTTTCCAGGTCGCAAACACTACTACATCCATTAAAAGCATATAAACAAGACATTGTATAGAGAGCCTTCAATAATTTAGTTACGTGTATTTTATATATCAAAACCTAATGATATATAACAAAAGGAAACGTACTACATGGAGGATAATTTTAATTTAATCGAATACTACTATATTGTTACAATATTGATAAGCGACATCAATAACATTAAAGCTACAATTTATTACTCTTTACACGAAATCTTTAGATAGTGTAAAATAGTTACAGGCGCGTATAGGCTGGGGGGGTTCCGGAGGTTCAGACGAACCGCCTCTGGCTCCATATTGAAAAAAAAAATTACATATCATTTATACAAAGTGACCACTTCCCATGACCCCTTAAACCCAAAACGAACCGCCCCTTGTTCAAACCACGCTACGCGACTGAGTTATTGCAAATTATATAGATTATATTAAAAGTTTCTCTCCTTATAACAATAAATACAATATTAAAAACATTTAGCAATTGTGACATTGGTCAGAAACAGATTTTTTTTTAATAATTTCATTTGCAGTTTATTAGAATATTGTAAACTAAATTGTGGGCTTCCTTTTAAGATATTATGTTTTTTGAAACATTGAAATACGTATAAAAATAATACAAGATAATGTGTCTTATTTTTAATTAAAATTTAATATTTTGTTACAGCTAATAATTAAGTAAAACACAAACAATTAATTAAAAGTATATTATACAAAACAATTTAATAATAGCAAAACCTAAAGAAACAAAAAATAATAAAATTTACTTTTAATCACAAAGCCGAGTAATTGAAATAAAACTATTGATGCATATTATAGCTTTGTACAATAAACAAAAACACACATATATAAATGTATAAAGATAATGTAATAGATATTTATAATGTATATAGATTGACTAAAAATGATATTTTTGTCAAATAAATTTCTCTAGATATTACTAAAATTTGATGTAAGCAATAACATATAATACCTACAACATTGAAAACATTGTAGTAATATGTAACATTTAAGATTAATCCAATACGTACTATATTTATTATAATTTGAATATCAAAATAAAATAAAACAATTACTTTAGACGGGGAAAATTATCCCACATTTACCCCCATTTAACTTTTCTTCAGACTCATTAAATTGGCTCGTATAACAAAACAGGGTTGATATTCCCCAGCCACACTAAATCTCGTTGTTTCCCGCACGCCGGCTTAGCGTTGGTGAGGGTAGACTGTTTTCTTTGGTAAAGGTTGGTAGCGAGAGGAGAGCAGCTGAGGAGAGAGCGGCGATGATGCTTTAATCGTACCACCAGAACAGCAAGGCAGTACGGTTGTAGAACAAAGCAAGCACCTTTTTCGCAGACGAATAACTTGATGTGACTTCTTCGATAGTGAGCTTTCGTTTGTGCCAAATGTGCACTGCATCATGTGTGGGGACTAAGTATCTTTGCGGGCAGTTCTTTTGGTGGTGATACAGTTTCTGGTTAATGGCTGGAACTGAGATCAGGGGGAAAACTATTAAAAAATTCAACTCACAGGTGAGGAGAGCTATTTTTTAAAATTCTTCCCGAATTGTCACAGCATTTCTCATACAGGAAATTAATTATCAACAGGTAAATAATAAAACAATAATAACAACAATAAAATCTTACATAGTCATCATGAAATATTATTAAAACTAAATATGCATAATGCTCCTGTAAGAATAAAATGGATTTTTCATCTGATGAGGTACATCCATATAAGGACTAAGCAGTTAATTGTCAATGGATTAATATTTTTGATTATGTGATAGAATAGTTTTCTGTTTAATACTATCATTGACTGTAAATGAATCATTAATTATATTGAAAATTAATATTGATGTATGCATTATATATAATTAAAATCGGTTTGAATAGTGTACTTTTAGGTATTTATAAAAATTTTCGCACAAATATGCTCTGAAATTAACTATTTTAATCATAACTCTGAGATACAAAAATATATATTTTCAAAACGCGGCTTTAATCTTAAAACTTGTAATTGATAGGTAGTATAAAATATGCCATATAACTTAATCGAATTATAAACTTGTTCGCCGGGGCGTCATTCCTCCTTTAATTGTTATGCAATAATCAATACGGATATATTTACAAAATATAGCTCTACTGAGTTACATATATGCACTATCCGCTCTACTTAAGTTATATGTTAAATTATACTATAATTTCCAGATAGATAAGGTACAGTACACTAAATTCGGATGGATTGAAAACCACGTGAAATTTGTTAAATCAGCGAGATTTTTTATCTTACCAATTTACAAATTGTCCCATAACAAATTATAAGAAGTACAGAATTTCATTAGTGTCTGCTTTAAATTTTTTCATATTTGAATATTAAAAAGTATAATAAACCATCTAGTATGTGTAAAAAATTCAGTTTTAATAATTTGTGCACTATTTAATTTTTCCGGAAACCACTTTAACGGGAAAATATCCAAAACTAATTTTACTAAAACTATGATATATTATTTTATTAAAACTATGATATATATAATATAAAATAATGTGTAACAAAATATACATCAAAAGAAATGGTGATAAAAATTATTTACAAAACTTAGTAGGAGTTTAAAATATGTATTCCACTTATCAAATATTTAGATTTATTCTAAAATACTATTTAACATTTTATTATAGCAAGAACTTAAAAATGCACGAACAATTAATCAGCATTAATTAATATACGTAGAATAATTTTAGCAATGCAGTAATAAAACATAAATGAAAGAAAAGAACAACAATATATAAGCATACTAAGATATACTTTTATTCAATAAAGTCGAGTAATCAATACATATAAATATATTATGTATAGCTTTGTACAAAGAAATTAAAAAATTATTGTTAGATCGAGGGCCTACTTGCAGTTATACTGATAAAAACAGGCAGATAGATTTGCTAAAAAAATTATTCAACTAAATATATAAATTGTATGTTTTCTGCAAGTAACCATAGGTATATTAATATTATCAACATTTAATAAAAATCAGAAATATTAATATAGTACACGATGCTAAGACAGGGTTGCCAGATTATTTTTTAAATCCATGACGCGGACTTCTAACCATCCCGAAATCAGAATCTGAATCAAAAGGGTGAAATGAAGTTCCCCCGAAACTATGTTACGCAATTTGTAAATACGTCATTGGGGTGCTTTGGTCTATTGAACTGCACCACACTTCTAAGAACCAAAATTAAAATTAGCTATACAGATCGCTAAACCTTTAATGTAAAATATACATAACAGCAGTAATCAATAAATTTAATTGCGCAAGCACTTAAGATTTATGACCAAATTTTTAACCATGTAATTCAAACAGAACATTTTTCATGATTTAAAATTACAGAAATCCTGGATATTTTACCTCAACTCGGAGATGCTCTAAAATGATTGGACTGTCCTGGAGAATCTACCCATGACACTTGGCACGCCCAAAAACCACCTTCCAATACCTCATTTTTTCATTGCAGTTATATAACATTCACGAAGCCAATAAAAACAATATCTGGATGTCTGGCAACCCTGTATGAATTCGAATCGACAATTAATTGCTGGAAGTTGAGTGTTGCAAAATAAAGCTAAAAACACGAATATTGTCAACACTCTTTACATTTTCAGTCATTTCAATATGAATGTAGTATAGATGTATAAAAAATAAAGTTGCATATGTTGCTTTTGCTTTACTAACACATGTGCGTATCACAGAGAGTCATTGAAATAGATTTAATAGCACCTGATCATAACTGTCTGAGGATCATATTAAAATATCACCGAAAAATATCCATAAAGAGAAGATTAATATGCACCAATTATGAGTCAAAATAAAGAAAAATCACACAAATAGATGATAATGCCGTAACACCACTAATATGTATTAATCAGCAGCTGTTGAGATAGTGAGACATCACTAGGTAACCATTTTACTTATAAAAATATATTAATATTAATACATAAACTAATACTAAGAATATTTGTATACATATAGTTGGAGAGAAACTGTATCATGCAGACATAAAACAGAACTAAGAAATGGAGAAGCTTTACAAAAAATTACATTTGAAATTAACATTACATAATATAACAAAACATATTCGAATTAATAAATAAACGGAAATCAGTAATATTTAGCAACTATATTTAGAAATTAAAATCAATTAAGAACAAAAATAATTTTTTAAATAAAAGCCTTAAATTATATTACGAATCAGTAATGTTTGAAGATCTTACACTCTAAATTTACACTCGAAAAAATAGATTTAAAAAAACTCTGTTAAAATAAAATATGTCAAGAATAGATGAAAAAATCAAGTGATCAACCTTCGCTCTGCTAAATCTACTCATACAAAAGAGGATCGATGTTATTCCGTTGATCCCGATTACATCCGGACACCATAGCCGAGGATGTCCGTCTTCTACCCCTCCGGCCCAGGGTTGGTGAGGGCGTTGCCTGGACCAAAATCTCCGGACTGATCGACCTGGTCGCTCGAATTCGGCTCTGTTCTGGTGTTTTCGCCGGTAGAGGTTGGTAGCGAGAGGAGAGCAGCAGAGGAGAGGGCGGCGGTGAAGAAGCTACGACACCGCGGGGCGACAATAACGGCGAGGACGACGAACGGCTTTTGCGTGCCCGCAGAACTTGGCGAGAAGCACTGGTCGTCTTGGCAACTAGAAGAGGTGTCATGGCGGTGCTCTCGTCGGACTCAAATCTGAGCGGGATCATGCCCCGAGGTAGATGGAGCTTGCGGGTGGCTGACTGCAAGGGATTCTTGCGTCCAGTCCTCCGACTGGAAGTGAGACGGCTGCCAGTAAGCGGCGGAAACTGCGACGTTATCTGCGACGATGGGGGAGGGAACAAGTTATTGCAATATTAATAGGGGAATGTATATATTATTGTAGAAATATTTACAAACGCTGATTTGCTATCAACATGCCTACAGCGGAATTAATTAACTCGACCTGTAATCAGCATATTTTGGATAAGCAGATGTAGAGGTACTCCCTCTCTAAACTAACCTTGTTCCAAAAAATGTATTACACATGATATGCGTAGATAATTTTGACAGGAAATTTATTGAGCAACATAATTAAAACTAAAATTTTCAAATTTACAATTGTAAAGAGTTGGTACTTAATAATTGTGGATAGGATAAACTATTAGTGAATTATAATTAATAAACTTTAAAAAAATTCTAAACTTAAGTATTTTTACATTGATATCTTATTAATCGATGCAAAAATTCTAAACAATTATTTTCAAAGTTAGCGACATTTTTAATGCACTTTTTATGATATCAAAAGTGGAATATAAATATTTAGCAAAGTGATTGAAATATTTTGCAGGCTGAAAGAGTCTAGTAAATTGTTTGCATTGATTAAAAGTTACGGCATATATGGGTCAATATAGCATGTATTATAATATGTTTATTTTTTCAGTTTCCTAAACTAGGGTTATAAAAAAAAAAATAGTATATGATTAATTTTTTGCAAAAGAGAAATAGGTCACTTCCCGTTTCGCCTTATCCGAATTTTAATTATCCTTAATTTTAGTAAATGCACATAAATATGAATTAAAATGACCACGGACTCAGCGAACTGGTAGACACTGATGTTTCCTTGTTGTAGATTTTCGTTGAACCGCAGCAATCGTTCAGTTACCCTCGCGAATTTTGGTCGTTGTCGTGAAGGTTCACCTCCAGCTTGTAAAAGCCGGACGGTACGCTCGAAACTGACATAAGTAACTGTCAGTATAACATGAGCCATATCATATTTATATCTCTGATGCAGTATAGCTGAACAGTATTGAACTGAGTACTCTGTTAGTAGCTAACATTGATTTGTTAGTTAAATTTGTATAAGGCTAAACAGGAAATCTTTAATGAACTAAGGGTGGGGGTTAGGTCACCCCCTGGCCCATATAGCCAATTGTTCAAAACGACATATACGACCAAACTAAAATGTTTAGCCCGCGATCAAAATTTTCTTGCGTACATTATGAAAAAAAAATAATTCATCGGGACACCTCAAAGGTTATCTGAGCGGCCCTAAAAATTTCATGACAGGAATTTTTCTCGAAAATACCGTTTTTTAAATATATTTCTTTAAACAGACTTGTAAATTGTTTACAGAAATAATATTTTGATAAAATATATATATTTTAAGCTGTTAAGATAAGATATTATCGTTTTTAGCTGTAAAATGTTGTAATTAAGGTAAAATGTGTATTAGTATATGCTTAATGTGTATACCAAATATTTTGCTAGAAAAAATCAAGAAAACAAGTCATAACATTTTTTGTGCCAAAAATAGCAATTTTTTCTAAAATCTGAAAATACTATATTTTAAGAAAATTAAAAACTTTTTTATTTCGTCAAAGTTTATTCAATTCTATTGAAATTTGGTATACTATCATATTTTATTAAGGTATATATCGGTACCAAATTTTGAAACAATCCAAACAGTAGAAGTTGGTGATCCAGATTACATAATTTTTGAGTCCATACCAGAACGCGTAATATTTGACAATTATGACAACCGTTAAAATTTTAAGAATAACCAATTGATCTGAAATTTGAAATGTAAATAAAATGAAATTTCAAATGTTATTCTAAACACATAAACCTAATTTTAGCTTTATATATATACTCCTTCATGATATTCCAGATAACGGCCCAATGACGTCACATATCCCAAAAATCGATAATCAGGAACCCCCCCTTAGTTCATGAAGGACAATTTGAACACCTGGTTCATGACAGGTTAACGAGAACAGTGGTAAGGCCAAAATGGATAAGGTAAAACGATACGCAGTCAATAAAAAATCGGATGATAGGAATCTTGTTTTTCCAGGCGAATGGTAAAAATACCCCCTCTATCAACGGAGCAAACCCTACAAATATAACAACAACAATATAAAATCAACAATGTACATATAACATTCAAGTAAATAACAATAACAACAACCAAACCGTTATTATAGAAAGAAACAGATGTATAATAAATATAACAACATTTTAAATAAATATAAATGTACGAATGTGACAAAGATTACATCGACAAAACAGGGGATATTATTTTAATGTAATAAATATAAATATAAAGCATATGAAATATTTGTATGTAAAAAGAACACATGATGATTGAATTATCATTATGAAAAAATGATTTATTGTTGTCAATATAAACATCTTTTAAACATCATAAGCCCATTTATTTTTTAAGCGTTTTTTAATGTTTTTATTCGTTGACAATAGATCACAATATTATAATATATAATAGTGAAACTTTTACATCATTCACCGATGAAATATTTAAATTTTCGATTCTGCTAATATGCCAAATGTTTAATAATTGTTATGTTTAAGTTTTTATATCTCACAATAATGACTAGGAAGCAACCGTAGTATACTAACCCATTTAACTTCATCGGTAGTAACAGTCTCTACACCAGGATGCTTATCGGTTGAGAAAACAGGTGATGGTGGATTAACATAGCGAGAAAAGGGAGCCTCCAAAAAATGAAGAGGAGGCCATTGAGTTCCTCCCTTTTTCTTGCATCGAGGCATCAGAAATATCGTACTCTGCTGATGAATAGATAAACAAATAAATGTATATGTTCCAATTGTCTCATTGAGCCATTTTCAATAACGTAGATTAACTTTTATTTATCAAATTTATCTATTAATCAACCAGTTTGCTCTGTGTACGCATGAAATTTTAAACTCTGTATGATGATTTTCTAAATGGAGCTGAAGCTAAATTAGTATTATTCATACTTACAAATATCTAATGTATAATAATAGTAGAATCTATTTGTCGCTTATAGTTTTTTTTAACCTACAATCGGTATCACAATTTTCTATCAAAAGTGGGTATCGTAGCGATAATTTTCGACAACTTTACAATACATTTTACAATTTCTATAATCTCTGGGTTTCTGAAGCCATGCTATGGTATAGGCAATGTTTCGGTAATATTTGCAAAAAATGTGGAGACTGTGGACATCAAAACCTCCGTTTCCTGGAAAACTTTCAAAATATCCTCACTGAAAGTTGATGATTTCAAGATATGGTCAAAATTTGAAATATTGTTGATATTAATAAAAATAATCTAGGAAAGACGTTTAAAAACTTCGGTGGATGCATTCCTTTTGAAATTTTATGCTGTATTTTTGAACCCCAATGGCGACTCTAATTTGGTCTAAATAATCATATTGTTTAAAATCTATTAAAATGTATTTGTAGCTATATATTATCTGCAAAGAGTCTTAAAATATTATAAAATATGTTAACATTAAGCAAAATTTAACTATCATATATTATTTTTTTAAATAGAAAGGTTATAAGAAGTCAAATTCTGAATCCACAAATATGTATTATATTTACACAATATTAATTTCAAAGTCATCAAGTTATCCTGAAGTGTAGTATTATTATTAATAAAATACAGCACGTGAAATATTCCATTAGTACAAATTTAGATTTTCCGTGATATCTGGAAGCAGTAATTTGGGAGGCCGAGAGGATATTATTTGTAAAAAAATATTACGTAATTTTTAACCAGGACTAAATGTTATCAAATTGTTAAAAATATATAGAACCCGTTGGGTAACACAACGCTGTAAGTATTTTTCTGAATTATTAGTTTGAAAAACAAAATGTATTAAAAAGTGGATTATGATTAGGTAAATTGTAATTAAATGTGTTAAACAGTCTTGAAAGGGTGATCCTATCAAATATCCAAGATTATGAATATAATATTTGGTAAATATATACAATATCTGCATAATATGTTCAATTGCACTCATAAAGGAGTTATCTATCTGGATGAATATGAAAATATATACAAAATGGTAAATATCTGGTTGGTTTAGTACTTGACCATAGATGACATCCATAATAAGACTCATATTAATGCAACTGATCATCACATTAGTGTAGATAAGAAGAATATAGTTTACAGAAGAAATTAAAGATTAAAAAAACTATTCCTTGTATATTTCCGTACATATTATACATGCTATTTATTTCTCACAAATTTATTCAACATAATATTGAGATCTATACATAATGTATAGAGGAAAATACATTATAAACATATAAAATTATATATATATATATAATTATAAACGTATAGTAGTTTCCAGTTTAAATGTAGGTATGGCAGGTTTGTTTTTCTAAAATTGTAAAAAAAACTTTTTTTTATGATTGTATTATATCTTAGTTTTTCTAACTTGGTTGAGCTAATCAATGATTTAGAGTACAACTAAAGTCTGGTTACAACTAAATCGATGGTATAGCTGCATTAGTACTATATATGTCATCAGTGTCATACCTGGGTCGGAAATTCCAGTGCTGAAACAGTAATATATTTTACAAACATATATTTTTACATATATTATATTCCATAAGATAGATACCCTAACTCATTTAGTAGTACGATTTTATGTATTCAGCAGTTAGTATATTTTACCAGTTATTGTACTCATAATTGTATTAGTGTCAGACATCACATTAAATATTTACAATTTGGTCAAGAATATTTATTTTATGAGGTTTTCTAAAGATAAAATAAATCTTGATATAATAAGTGAATTCTTGATTTCTTTAGTGGATTGCAGATCAAAAATATATAAATAAATAAATACTCTCCTATTAATAATTTATAAAACAATCAATTCTCCTTTAATCATTTTTGTTAATAAATTATTACTTAAGTTAATTCAATAAAATCAAACTATTATTGGCTGAGGTAAAAGTTATCAACAAAAAGTTTATCATTTTAGCAGAAATGATTGAAGTAATAACTCACAAATCATAGCTTATCTGACCAATACTTAACTAATCTTATTATCAACTTTTTCCTTACATTATATAATATGTATTATAAGCACACGTTTTTAATCTAGTATAAGGTTTATGTGTACATATACTTTTAATCAAATAAATTTGAGGCATGCAAAATTGATTTTAAATTTTAATAATATGATTTATTTAATAAAAAAAACAATATAAAATAGTTTAAAAATTATAGTTTTCGTGTTTGTAATAAATCTACTTTAATGACTCAATAATACATCAGTAGATCTATTTTAGCATCATAATATTAATTATCTGATCTAAATATGTCAATATTGCTCAGTAAATTAAACGCATTAAGCCATTATTTATATAATTAATTATATGAGAATCAATTTTAATAATTCGTATATGATGGCTTGTGCAGTCCTGTATGCTATTATGTTAAACTTTTGTAATTGACAAATTGTCATAATTCCACTAAATATTGATTAATGGAGAGCTAACTGTATATTTAATGGTGGTTTAAAGATTAAACCCCAATTATTATAGTATTTTGTATAATTATTTCACTAAGCTTTTATTTCTCTTTGCGGCTTGTAAGACAATGATAACAACATCATACCATCCATCAAGTAACATTGTCTGGAATGTATAAAACATCCAATGTCTGTAAATCTTGTCTTCATACTTCCAACTGTTTTAAACCTTTTTATAATATCTTTATTAATTGTAAACACTCAATCTCTTGGCCATCAGATACTTCTTTAACTAAACGCTGCCCTTCCTGTAATATTAATACTTCTCATTCCTTCATGACAGTTATTTACCAACATCCTAGTGTTCTCGCCATTCTTATTAACAGATTTACTGTTACTAGGTATGGTAGATTTTGTAAAACTGGACATTCCATCTTATGTCCACTTAATCTTTGTTTAAATACCGACAAATTTTTTCTTTTTGGCGATATTTGTCACATTGGTTCATCCATTTCAAGTTGGCATTATGTTGCATATACCAAATACAACACTGACTGGTATAAATGTAATGATAGCCTTATTTCTAAATCTAATTTT
>JAUZND010003749.1:0-12085 GCA_034780555.1 Coelogynopora nodosa
GGAGGAAGGATTCTGCATACGGATTTTGAGGAAGCCTCGAGATTCGCCGAAAGGAAGGATTCTGCATTCGGCCCTAATTCTAACTCCCGCCTATTCAAGGCAGTCTATATGAAGAAAGAACACAGGGCAATCAGAAGCTGCGTCATTATAAATAAACGCTCAAACGACATATGGAAAAAGGAGAAACAGACCCCTCACATGTGGAAGATAAGCTTGCTTACAACAAAAAAAAAGTATTAGAGACAGAGTGTACGACAAACCAAATGAGCTATTGAAGAAAAAATAGCAATTATACAACAGACCGGATGAAAACAAACACATATCCGCTAGCCGACATGACGCTTTTTAAATATTATTATGTATAATAGTATTTTTTAAAAGCTAAGTTTTCAAATATTTCAAAATGTTGTACATCATAAATAGTTAATAGCACAGTTAGTATAAATATATAAATATTTAATAGAGAATTTTTTACCTTAAAAATAATTACATTTCGGATTAATAAACATAAACATATCCATATATGCTTATTTATAACATCAATAACATGAATTTTTTGAAAATGTATCGTTGTAATATTTAAATTGTTATATTTGGCACGATGACTAAACAATTACTATATCGTTAACATTCCTCTTGTTATTCCTCTTGTTATATTAACAAAATGAACAACGTTATAATAATTCATTTAATTAAAATCTTATTTATATAGAAACTCAAATTAATTAATATATTTATTTTGGATATATAGTAATGCTTATATTTCGTTAATATATAAAAAAATGCTTAATATATCACAAGTCATTATCGTATTAATTTAACCAGAATGGCAATTACTTTACGCGATTAATCCATTCTAGTAGTGAAATATTTTTGTTTAACTATACATTTATGTATAACCCATACAATCTTTTAAAAAATATATTTCGATAACAAAATTAATTTAAGGGAAAATTTGAGAAAGCAATTTTTATTAAAAAAAATTATTGTAATGCATATAAATTAATGCGAATGAATACAAACAATTATAAATATACATATTTTAAAGTCTAAAAGCACATATTTATTAAAATTAAGTACTAATCGCATTACAACAAAAAGTAAAATGAAATAAATTTATAATTCCTTCATAATCTATTGTCAAGGTAAAGTTTGTCAACGAAAGCAATCTCTGACGAGTAACTCTAGAATCAGATAAATGTATATTTCTATCCCCTGGAACATATTTTCATTTAATAAATGTATTTAATTAATATAATTAAATATTAATAATATTTTTTGTACAATTCATGTACATTTCAAATTTTTTTTTTTTTTTTATAAATTTTTTCAATATACAGTCTGACAGGCAATTGTTTGCTTACAGTGCATATAAATATATGCATTCTTTATTGTTTATTTCTATATGCTAATTTATACTTATACACATATATACAGGGTTACCAACATTTAGGATAGCCAATGTGAGATTTTAAAAAAATATGAGAACCTCTTTTAATGAAAGGCCATTTCATTGTCCATTCTTCCTTAAAATCTGATTTGTACTGGGCAGCTCCTTTTGATATTTTTGGTTGTCCTGGATGCTCAGAAACTATAGTAATGTCTTGGCTATGCTTTCGAGAAATGGAATCAGACGTAGTCATAGATGAACCCAAGGACGGCGTAGGCCCTCCTGAAGCAGACGTAAATGAGCTGGAGGACAGCATAGGCACTCCTGAAGAAGATGTAGATGAACCCGAGGATGGCGTAGGCCCTCCTGAAGCAGACATAGATGAGCCGAAGGACAGTGTATGCACTCCTGAAGCAGATGTAGATGAGCCGGAGGATGGCATAGGCACTCCTGAAGCAGACGTAGATGAGCCAGAGGTGGGCGTAGGCCCTCCTGAAGCAGATGCAGATGAGCTATAGGAAGACAGGCTTGAAGTGACAGGCTTCAGAAAGTATTTGCTAATGTCGTTTTGCTTGTTCACCATTTTCTGTTTCTCTTACATAACTAAAATAAAATTGATAAATAATTATTATTAAAATAAATTAATAACTATAGTATATTCATTAATTAAAATCTAAATGTAGAAATATTCTAAGTAATATTTACAAGAGTTTGTATACAAGTATAGGGATCCATATGAATATTCACGATTAGAACTCTAAAATATCACAAAATTAAACTCCTCTAGGCAGTGTGATTCACCTAATATGATATTGATTATATTCGCGGCAGTGTAAAGGAGGTTTTCTGCAACTGCAACAGGCTATCGATTTTCTGATTGCCAATAAGGAATATGCAATTTAATAACGTGATAACTGTTAGGCGTCACAGTGAGAAATGCTTTTGCTTTTATATTAATTAGACACACATTAAACCAAAAAACAGAAAAACCACCCACCGTCAAATGAACAAATTGTATAACATTTAAGCTTATTAATAGTTCTCTGAATAATAGGGGACTACTACATATAAATATGATTACATTTTTTTTTAGATCATGGACCATGTATGTGTGAGATTATAGTAGTTAAGTGTGAGAGCGTGAGATTGGTTATAAATGCGTGAGACTCACACTCAATGCGTGAGAGTTGGTAACCCTGTAAATATAAGCATATGGGTAAATCCAATTTAAATTCTAATTTTGGAAAAACAGCATTTGATTATATTCAAAAATCTAGACACATGTATGATTTTACAATGATTTTTGTCAAGATATTTTTATTACAATTTAGTACCAACTGAAATCAAGTAGTCCTTGACAATCCATCTTGCAATGAAGTTTTTATGAAGGAGATTTACAGTTGACATCTGTTTATTTATAGAACAGCTTCACTCAACACTAGCTTGGCCATGACTCTTTAGAAGAAGCTTTCTGATAACTGTCCACACTCCTGAGAGTAACTTATTGCATGACAACATTTTGAACTAAAAAGTTTAAATTGTCAAAGAAGACAATCACCCTCTCAGCAGGAAGATATCCTGTAGAAATGACAGATTCCAATACATGCATGAATTTGGATCTCAGTGATTGAGTCTCACTTGTTGAAATGACAGATGGATCCAGACAATCTATATTATGAACAAGTAAGTAGTGAAGAGTGTGGTTGAACACTGTTAAAAATTCAGGCTTGATCAATTTAGACATAAGTGATTTGCACATCAGGGGTATATCTTTAGCAAAAAAGGAAGTAATGGCTTATGAGAAAAAAGGCTATGTCAGATAATCAGATAATATCCCAAGGGATCATTAACAAAACTGTGAACTGTTCAAAAGGTCTTGTGAACAGTTGGATCAATTCTGGTCATTTTCTGGCCACATACAGCTTCTTAGCATATATACACTAATTGAAAATGGGTCTATATATGTATATAGAGTTAAATAAAAGTTAGGATAGTAAATATGGTTTAATATCAGTATAGTGCCATAGGCAGAGGTAAGATTTAGCTTGCAGTATAAAACTGGTGCTGTAGGTTTCAGTTTAATAGTAAAGTTCACATTAACAAAATAATTGTCATATTCAATACTCTGGAAATTTTATAACACTTATTATGTTTATCATCTGACATCACAGCAAAATTACAAATAAAGAATTTGGCCACATATATAAACTATACTAAAAAAAATTAGATAAAAATGTTATTAGATATAAAGGAATATTTATTCAAAAAATACAAATGAGAAATAAATATAGAAATATGTTTATATAGAAAATAATTATATTAAAACATTGACATTGTTTTAGATAGCAATATTATTTTCATTTAAAGATTTTGAAATACATAGAATTTTTCCCATTTTCCTGATCAGGAAAATAAAAACCAGAAAACCTAGGAAAATTCACGTTTTCCCAAGTTCACCATGGTGAGAACCCTGTTAGTACTTTATAAATATAGTAATACTAATAATGTTAATTGGTCTGGGCAAATTAGCAATTACCATGACTGAATATTTATTTGGTCATCATCATGCCACATGTCATATTAATGTTATGCATTATTTTTGTGGCATTCTCTTCTATACTTATAGTTATAGTGTGTCAAATTTGGTCCCCATATACTTTTAGAGATTCTGGATTAATATGAAATATACTTAAAAGTTAAACACTGCAGAATGACATGTTGATGTGGAAAAAGATAGCTAAAACAGTTGTGTATTTTTCAATAATTATATCATATTGTTTATTAAATGTTATCTTATACCTTTGGGGCGTTTTTGACTAATTATACATTACGATTCTTCTAAAATGTTATTTTTGTTACATCCGGAATCCATGACATAAAAGTATATGAAAATGAAGGGGATTTGGGAAGCAGAAAATTACATTTTAGGGAATTTATTAGACTAAAACATTTTGGAGAAGCAACTATTTTCATCATTCATGATACCCGTGATGGTACAATCATACTTGTTCCGAGTGATTTTCTTATTTCTTACCTAAAACGATGCAGATACTTTAAACCGAAGTAAATTACAAATCAAAATAATATTTAAGTAAAATTAAATAAACATAATAACAAAATTTATCAAATTAACGAAATGTAATAATTATATAATTTATTATTTTGGTTTTTAAATAATAAGTTAACTAAAGTATGATGAAAATAAACTATAACATAAAGAAAGTTATTAAGGCGAATCTACCGAATATCTCAATAAAAGATTTTCAGTAATTTTCAATATAATATGGGAAAATTAATTAAGAAAGTGGTTTTATTTTATAACGTTGCATATTTCCGTTAAAAATGTAACAAAATGTAATAAAGGTTAATGAAAGTAACATTGACAACACCATTTTATGTATCTATATATGGTATTTAGTATTACTATATACTTAAAATATTTTTATAGCCTATAAATACGGTATATTAAATAATTAAACATAATTGCAGTAAGTTTTTAAACTTCATCTACATTTTTAAAATTTATTTTAACTGCGCATTCTTACTGTAATTAAAAGATTAATGAACATCTGTTCATTTACTTATTAATAAGATTATGATTTCGTCTATTTTTCAATATTATATATTTGAATATTGTTAAATACAATACTTTTTTTATATAATTTTTGAAAAATATTAAACTTTCAGAAGAAACAAGTTGGTACGGATGGAATTCCTCAAGCTTTTTTTGATGTATAGAACGTGCTGTGTATACTTAGGTGTTGTGGTTCTCTAGATGAATCTGGAATTAAATAGATTTATATTATTATATTTATATAGTAAATTGCAAAGCCTTTCATTATGATAAGTCATGTTTTGGACTGAAAAAATAAATAATGAATTGAGAAAAATATATACTTGATCAAATTTTTAAAACTTTATTTTGATGTATAGAACGTCTCTGTAGGTATTGTTGTTCTCTAGATCAATCTTTAAATCAATGTAGAGATTAGTTAAATAAATTTAATATTAACATGCGCCCTGTGTTCGATTATTCCATCATTTAATATATTTGTATGTTTGTTTATTCTATATAAACAATGTATTGCGTATAAATTATGAAATCGGGATATTGTTATTATACGAAAGAATAAAGTAATTTCCAATAATAGCTTTCTATGCTTCTGACTATATATTATGATCATACATTTGTATTCTAAAACAGTAATCATTATAATCTACCATCTGTGTAACTATTACTTTGTTGCTGTTAGACATTAATACAACCACATAATACATAAATATGTCATTACTATTAATAAATGCTGACAAACTCACTTTTCTAAATATATTATATTGGATTATATCGGAGTATGTATTCACTGTCAACAAGAAGAACTGTTATAGACCATCACAATTCTTTATTTCATTGACATTGCTCATTTCTAAAATTCTAAAACATGTATGTAATATATATTAAATCAAGTATTAGAAATATATTATTATTATAACAGCGATAGTATAAGTCTATATATAGGTTAAGTATACTTTATAAGTACTTTATATTTATAAGCACTATATACTTTATAAGTATACTCTATAGAGGTGTAAAAAAAGCCAAGAGGAGCAATTTAAAAAAAAGTACTCTGAAGTGTATGCTAATACCTAATTATTAGGTATTAGCATACACTTCAGAGTACTTTTTTTGTTCATAATTTTATAAATATTTATTAATATTTTTTTTTTTTAATTTTTTTTTTAATAGTACTATAATTACCTATGCAATTTGACCGAAAAACACTATTCTTTGTTACTTATTAATAGTGATAACTTTTTATTTATTTTACCCAATGGAAAAATAAATACATATTTGGAATCAGCAAACCTTATTCTATCTTTTTCAATTAATATTTTATTTAAATACACTGATTTTAATTTATGACCTAAGTGCCTAATATTATTGTTAATAATTAATTTTTTATAACTTTTATTATCCAATGATTTATGAACCATCTGGACTGTTTCAGACTCCCATTTAATTTAATACCTACTGTGAAAATAGTATGAGACACACTAGAAGCATTTTTCTAACTAATATATATGAATAGATATTTCATATATTTTATGAAATGAACTCTCAACATCATCTTAACTTAATATCTATTCTACTATATTTATTACATTAGTAAAAGAAACATTATTTGATTTAGTGAATAGCTAACATTTTAATAGGAGATGCAAAAATCATATAATATTTAACTATTAAATACTTCACAGATGAATTATGTATAGTATATCTTATGTTACATAAAATAACAATAAACCATATTAATACTTGTGTGCATTCATGTGTTTGGCTGTGTGTACCATCAGGCTGGTACCATATACAGGATTTTAGGATTAAAAAACTGGTGAACATCATATGTGCCCTGCCTTATGCCCTATTTACTAATTTATTTAAAAACTTTTTTGCTGCTTATTTAACCGGCTATCATTTACTTTACCGCTCAAAATGATTTTTTTCCCTCCAAATGTTAATAGTGATTACACAAGTGAATACTATTCTGTTACCGAGACTGAACTTTTCAAAAGGCTTTCCACCACCACTAGAGAAGGTATCATTTCTCCACCGCCACATGAAGTGGTTTACATGTGACTGAAATAGGTGTCTCGATTATAAAGTATTATACATAATAAAACATTATAAAGTAATAAAATTTTCATAAATAATATTATTATGACTATATGATAAATTCATAATGAATAAAATTATAATGTTATACTTAAGTTATTATCATTATGTAAGTTGATTATATGTAAATACTTACATAAAATATAAATAATTTATGGATATATTAAAAAATACATACAATTAAAGTATTATGTATATAGTTTATTTATTATTTTTTCAAAATCTGAAATGCTATTTACATATATTATAATTGTTGTATAAATATTTGTATGTTTATTTTTCTTGAATTGCACTCATTATTTATATAGCAAAAAAAATGTTTAGGCATGGCCAAGGATTCAGTAAAAATTAAAATAATATTATAAATGCACATTTATATCAATTATATATCAAAATGTATTATTATTTTTTACCAATAAAACCATTATTATTAAAATTGATTTTATATGAACAATACTATCATAATTTGTTTGAATTAGGAATTTGTAAAAATATATATTTTTATTGTACTTTCTTTAAATACATTAAAATGTCAGTGAACTAGCAATAGCAAAATTTAAAAAAGGTAAAAATATAATTATGAAAAACTTATGCCATTAGCTATTTTTTATTTAATTATATTATTATATTATATAAGTATGTATATAATATTTAAATATGTGTTTGGTATGGATTCACAAAATTTTTATTGTAGCAATGGTTTTAATTAAATTTGATAATAAAAATTATACATTTAATCTAAATAATCTTATTTTGATTATAATTAGGTAATGAAAAGGTATTTATTTAATATAATTATAATTTTATAAATAAAAGATTACTTAAATATATAGCAACTCTCAGATGATTTTAATAAGTATGCCTTTAAAAGTTAAGTATGCTACAAACTTTGTTAACCACTTTCTATCTGACTTCCTTATTTCTTCATTAGTGTGAAATTTTATATAAAAGAAAATTGAGATATTTTTGCTTCATTGTAAAATACAATAAATTAACATTTTATTAATTTCATTAATTTTATTTTAAATAAAATATGTTATTATTTACATTGAAATATATGTAGGTATATTTATATTGTTGTATTTATTCAGGTGTTACTGAATGTATTATATCATCATCGCTATCAGTTTCTGGAAAAACAGTACTTCATTTGGATAGGTCAGTTTTCAAATTGTAATTGTTACAGTCTTATATTTTTAATTCTATATCTCTTGTTATTAGGTTTGGACATTATGGTGGTTATGCTGCGGCCTTAAAAATTGCAGATCTCGAACAGTTGATAAACAGATGGGTATGTCTAGGATTGATTTTTAAATTATAATTGGTACTTGTATAATAATATAATTAATATTATCATATAATAAGATTAAAATATTGTAGATATCAAATAATTTAATATAATAAATAAAATTACAAATTATTCATTAATAATATATGTGTGGTTTTTATTTATATTAATCTGTCATTTGAGTAACGTCAAATGTTATTACAAGATAGTTTAAAGATACATTGATACATATTTATATTAGATGGTATTAAACAATATGGGACTTTTGATAAGTTATGTATGCCATGACAACAATACTAGTTTAACTTTATTATTTTACATCTTTATATCTGTAAATTGGCTTAAATTTTTATGTGACACATTTTATATTTGTTTTTGAAATAATAATGCATTTGAACCCTAGAGGTTTTTTCATTTGAATAATAATAATTTTCTGCACACAATTTCATCACAACTATTAGTATTTGGTAAATAGATCAATATGTACCTGCCATTAGTTATGTACCGTTAGTCATGTTGTTATCATTAGTTATGTACCGTTAGTTAACTGTTGAACTTTTCTTGTTTTTGTGGTCTAGAATACATGTGGTGCTGGAGATGTTGAATTGTTGGAAGGACCTCCACTTTCCAGTGATATGATCCAGATTCCTTTAAAAGTAAAGGATGTTCGTCATGCTGAGTTTCAATGGCATACATGGTATATTAATAATACATACTTCAATATTCTTGAACTTTTTTAGTTGAAGTAGAATCTTTTATTGTACAAACTAGTTACCTAATGTTGGCCAAACTTAAAACAATGTAATAAATACTAGAAGTGAATATTTCTCAATATATATATTAATGAGCATGTTTTTTTATTAAGATGTCTAAATAATAATAATAATATAATCATTTCCTATCTGCGAATTACTAACTTATTCAGTAATGAATTATTATTTAGATTGTATTTTAAATTGACAGGGTTCCCACAACCAGGAATACACTAGGTAAATAGAAATTCGTTACCAAGCCGGGAAAACACCCGGAAAATAAAGCCTTCTAAAAAATCACGGAAAACATTGAAAATACATTTTTTCGAATAAAGCATTTTGTTGCTGAACTCACCTTACATGCAGATTCGTATTGTTTGAGTGCTGAGAATAAATCTTTTTTTCTTTTTCACAGTGCAAATGCACTCAGAAACTCAGCAAAGACCAAAGCTCAGGAAGAAAATGCAGGCATCAGATTCTTTTGGGTTTTTGAGGCTGAAAGACCATACTCGTAATTTTTCTAAATGTACTGATACAATAGAAAACTATCCCCCCTGCATTGGAATTTGTTTTACTCGCTTTTTAAAGGTACTTCGCCCGCAACGATGTTTCAATTACTTCTAATCTCATATCTTCGTACATAATTCTCATTTGTGTATCTTTATAATTATAAGACGCCTTCCAGTTTTATCACACTTGTGAGGCTATGATAGTCTACAGACATCATACATGTAGTTATAGTATATTTTTACATTAGAAGTAATTGAAGTGCCAATATTATTGTTTTACTTTTATCTTAATTATCTCGGAAAACCACAGGGAAAATTATTTTATAAAATCTGTGGGAACCCTGAATTAACACTAGCTAGAAACATAGCAAAATACAAAATTAAAAGATTTTTTCCCGCATTGATGTTATTTCTTTATTATCTAAATTATCTGTTACAGTTCAGAAGAGGTGATTACGATTCCGGAATCAACTGAGACAGATGAACCTATGAATATTGGCGATGAATCACCGACTGTTGATAATATCTTGACTTCCTCGGAAAGTGAAATAGTGGTATGAATATTTAAAATATCTTAACAAAATAAAATAACTATTAAAGAAATAAAATCAGGTGTAGTTAATTCTTTTAAATATTAAAACATATTTGGGGTCAATATTGCTATCCCATATTTTCACCTGTTGCTAGGAGATGACGTAATTGTTATGGATGGTTTAAGTAGTAAATGTTTGATTTTATATTATAGTCAATGCATTTAGTTGATTCATTCAGGCTGATGATTTACTTCATTCAGGCTGATGAAACCTCCCAGCCACCTGAGCTGCAAAATGAGCCCGCCACATCACTGGCAGAAGAAGGGGAACCCGTTACGTCGCTGGTGGAAGAAGGGGAACCCGCCACATCACTGGAAGAAGAAGGGGAACCCGCCACATCACTGGAAGAAGAAGGGGAACCGGCCACGTCACTGGCAGAAGGAGGGGAACTCGCCAGTTCTGCTGCTCCCATTCAGTCACCAGAACCGCTGTCAGAAGCGGCATCTCCTGAGGAGACCAGTGTTCCCTGGACCGAGGCTCGAGTCCGGGAACAGTCGCGGAGGATAGATCTGGAACTTTGTCCGAAGGTGGGGGACTGAGAGAGTGTCTAATCGAGAGAGTTTGCATCCACGTGCTGTATACATATGTCTATGTGCTGAATAAATATATACAATATGTCTACGTGCTGTATGCATATATGCTATGTATCTACGTTCTGTATGCATATATGCTATGTATCTACGTTCTGTATACATATATGCCTACGTGCTGTGTGCATATATGCCATGTATCTACGTGCTGTTTGCATATATGCTATGTATCTACGTGCTGTATGCATATATGCTATGTATCTATCTGCTGCGTACATATATGTCTACGTGCTGTATGCATATATGCTATGTATATACGTGCTGTATGCATATATTCCATGTATCTACGTGCTGTGTCCATATATGTATACGTGCTGTGTGCATATATGCCATGTATCTACGTGCTGTATGCATATATGCCATGTATCTACGTGCTGTGTGCATATATGCCTACGTGCTGTGTGCATATATGCCATGTATCTACGTGCTGTATGCATATATGCTATGTATCTACGTTCTGTATGCATATATGCTATGTATCTACATGCTGTATGCATATATGCTATGTATCTACGTGCTGTATACATATATGTCTACGTGCTGTGTGCATATATGCTATGTATGTACGTGCTGTATGCATATATGCTATGTATCTATCTGCTGCGTACATATATGTCTACGTTCTGTGTGCATATATGCTATGTATCTACGTGCTGTATGCATATATGCCATGTGTCTACGTGCTGTGTGCATATATGCCATGTATCTACGTGCTGTGTCCATTTATGTCTACGTGCTGTGTGCATATATGCTATGTATCTACGTGCTGTATGCATATTATATGTCATGTATCTATGTGCTGCGTGCATATATGTCTACGTGCTGTGTGCATATATGCCATGTATCTACGTGCTGCGTACATATATGTCTACGTGCTGTTTGTATATATGCCATGTATCTACGTGCTGCGTACATATATGTCTACGTGCTGTTTGCATATATGCCATGTATCTACGTGCTGTTTGCATATATGCTATGTATCTATCTGCTGCGTACATATATGTCTACGTTCTGTGTGCATATATGCTATGCATCTACGTGCTGTATGCATATATGCCATGTATCTACGTGCTGTGTGCATATATGCCATGTATCTACGTGCTGTGTCCATATATGTCTACGTGCTGTGTGCATATATGCCATGTATCTACGTGCTGTGTCCATATATATCTACGTGCTGTTTGCATATATGCTATGTATCTACGTGTTGTGTGCATATATGCCATGTATCTACGTGCTGCGTACATATATGTCTACGTGCTGTTTGCATATATGCCATGTATCTACGTGCT
>JAUZND010003750.1:0-12084 GCA_034780555.1 Coelogynopora nodosa
ATAGGATACTGGGCAAAGTTATAGCATATATATTCTAATATTTTCTAATTTCGGGCTAAGTTCTATTATACTGGGCTAAGTTATATGATTTATGAGGGCAGAGTTATAGGTTATATATATATATATATATATATATATATATGCTGGTTGGTTAGTTTATTACTCGTACAGTGCTTTTAACGATCGCTTGTTGTCTCATATGAAACTAGTTTAGATTGTATAAATTGGGATATATCACGTATTGATTTATTTCAACTGAGATTTTATATAATTATGAATCGATTTTAGTTTTAGTTTTTACGAATATTTAAATGTATGCTTACTTTTTAATAGTGTGTCGCAAATGTGTTATGTACGTGGTTTAGTATGTAATATATACGTGGTGATATTTAGTGTACAAAGCTTTTAATGGAATATAATATAGGTGACATTAACATCTGTGAAGCTCATAAATAATTAATTAACCTTAACTTAAATAAAAAACTTATCAACTGATTTTTAAAATTAACAAACTCCCTAAGTGGGATTTAGGTTGCTCGCGGCACAATGCTTAAAAGTTATTTTAGAAAAGTAAAGCCATAAATATAATTCTAAATTATGTCTACACAAATGTATAGAAACCAATTAGATGAAACCATATACAGGAAAACTTTAAATAAAGTAGGACAATGAAAAATTTACATCGACAAAATTAAAATTTCTACTTCGCATTCGCGAAATACGATATATGTGTTAGATGTTGATGTATACAACTATAATAACTTATCCAACTCATAGTTGAAGATGCTTACTTTAGTTTCTTATTGATAACAAATATTTTTACATAATTGAGTTTGAGCCATTCCCTTGTTTTAGTCAATCTAGCGAAACTTATATATACAGTTTGTTCCATAAGTCTTTGGAACCAAAAAATGATGTGTCAATAAATCATATAACTTTAATGAAATATGTATAACAAGCATTATAACAAGTAATTGTTATTCAACATGAAATCCATTATTTTGGATTCATAGAAATACTGATAGTATTTTGGTAAAATTTTATCAAATAAGTATGAAACAAATTTACGTGAATGTTTTTTGCATAATAGCAATATTGTTATGTAATATATCAATATTCCTATAATAATACTAATAATATTAGGAACCTTGAAATTAATATATAATACTATATAGTTAACACTCATATGTTCTCAAAATAAGTTGCGTGCAAATCATATATACCCAACACTACGCAGCATGAAAACCCTATATTCACAATATTAAGTTTCATGAAACTTATATATACTCAAGTTTCAGTTTTATGCAACTCATATACCCAACACCATGCAGCATGAAAACTATATATACCCAACATTAGGTTTCATAAAACTCATATATACTCAAGTTAAATTCTATGCAACTCACATTTATCCAACATTAAGTTGCGTGCAATTAATATTAGCTGATTTTGTTCATTGTAATATATTGCAAGTTACATTAAATTGATTGTAATACTCATAAAATTCTTAGGGTATTAATTATCCTGTTATTGAAATTAGGAATAATAGAGTTTACAATTAATACTATAAAAAAAAAGTTTTTTGTATCCGGTATAAATTAAATAATTGGAACTATTTTTAACTAGAAAATAACAATGCGCAGAACTTAAAGAATTTTGAATAAGCACAATTATTGTATCAAGTTTGTTAATAAATATTAAATTTTATATTAGTCGTTGTAATTTTTTCACTATAATAATGTAAAGTATGTTAATAAAAAAGTAGGATGATTGAAATATGAATTATTAAATTCGTTAAGTTTTCTGTTGAAAAATACTATCTACACACTTATTAATAAATATGTACGTCATTAATTAAAATGTTCACGAAGTGCACCTATTGAAACAAAATTATATGCTGCTTCCGTTATGATTACACATTTTAAAACAATTTTTATATATAGTTACTATGTATTAAACAATAATGCAATTTTACAACTTTAAAATTACTCAATAATTTTTTCGTTATTAATTAAAAAATCTAATTGTTTACAATTAATAATCAGCTTAGGTTACTGTTTATTATTAAAAGGTTACATCTTTAAATGTTATCAAGATAAAATTAGCCTGTTATATTAAATAATAAATAAATATTGGACTTTGAACATAATTCAAATAAAAAATTATTTCGCGTCTAAGTTCGTTATGAATATAATTTCATTTAATTATTCCTCAAAAGAGTTAAGCAAAGGCAATTTTTGTGCTTTCTTTAACGGAATACTTGATTAATGTTTCAATTAGTTTATCCAAGCAAGTGTTGATATTAATCAATTAGACACTTCTGTGTTTTAAAACTTAACAAACGGAATAAAAATTAAGTAAAGAGTTTTCATATTGCAAATAGTACTATACACAAAGTGAAATAAATGTATAAAGACTTTGAAAGGAACAAAGACTACTCTAGACTGTTTAGTGGCTAGATAGGAGTGAAACTTGAGATGTCAATCGTTTGATGAATACTCTATTCTATAATTTTAAAAGATGTGTAAAATGTTAAATATGAAGCATCCCCAATTAATGTTTGTTGTATGCCATTTGTTGAAGATGGATTTTTTAAACTAATTATATCAGTATATGCAATGTAAATTTTAAAATCTGTCATGCAAAACATACCTAAAAAAATAGGAAAGGAGATTGATAAAAGAGATTGGAAAATATAAAGAAAAAAGAATTTTAAATGGGGATGCAGTAGATAAAGAGATGTGGGGAGGCGGAGGGGAGGTTGGGGTCTGGAAAAAAAATTAGGAAAAAAACTATATTTCAGAATGAAAAAAAGTCGACAAGATCTTGTTCCCTCCAGAAATTTTGGTAGCGTGCTTTCAGGTATATGTACTAAAGTAACAAAAAAAGAGAGAATGAATAGGCTGCATGTTTTAAAGCTTGACAATTAAGAAGGGTAACTGGAGTTGATACACTCAACAAGGTGAAGAGAAAAAGGATGATGAATAGTGAGCGTAAAAAATACAGGTATAATGAAACAATAAACAATAAATGAAGCATGTTCATTAGTTATATTGCAAATAAGTTATTTAAGTGAAATGTGTTAGTATACATTTTCTTTTCAATTTACAATTTCTTTTCAAGTGAAAAAATATTATATATATATATATATAGTTTTACAAATCGAATGAGCCCCAAAATAATATCGAATGCGACCCAAAATATTGAATGCCATTCGATTGGGCCCTACGAAAAACGGGGCCTATTCCATACTTATGGGGCCCAATAGACTAATATATATATATATAAATAGAGCGCATTTGAAATTTTGGATCGCATTCGAATAATTTTACATAAAAGTATATTTTCAGTAGAACTTCAATGAACATTTACTTCTGTTTAAGATGAAATAGTTAATTTCTGTATTAGCTTCATGCTTGGTACAATATTTAATAGAAGATATTTCATTCATATTATAAATATATATATTTTTATACAAAATATTTTTTAATTTACGTGCAACGGAAAAATAAATACTAAAATTTATATTCTATCTTTTTACAGCAGTTGATTTCACGGAGTGTGGTTCAATTTATATTTTTATTTATTTTATTGCATTATTATTATCATGCACATCTGGAATTTTATAATTAAAACGGTTAATGAAATGGTCGTAAACAGACATTTAAAATGAGCTCTTGAGGTGCACAAAACCTACATAAACATGATTTATTAACATAAAATTATAATGATTGATTTTCACTCTTGTCATATACGCATATTATGGATTAAGTCAATGAAGGGATGAAAATCATATTTATTAATTTAATAATGATTACATATTGAAGAACATGCCAAGTGATATTCAGTGCAAGAAAATAAAGTTAACGAGAATTTAATTATTTATAATATAGTGATTTTTACTAACGATTATAAGAATTGTTTATTTTCTAATTCTCAGATACAATTTAGCGCCTTCAATATTTTTTTAATATCATCATCAGTATATATATAATGTATGGTCGTATGTACCAAATACAGTATTTATTTGTAGTTTGTTGTTTACGTATTCTCGATGTTTGTGTTTTTATAGTTTCTTAAATGTATGTACTAAATAATTAACATGATATGTTTTCTTTATCTCTGATTGTGAATAGTATTTGTAATAAAGAGAATATTTACAAATCAGTTGAAGGTGAATTAGAAGGGTTTAAAACTATTTATTTTTAAAACGATTGTAATGAAGGTTGAACAGAAATTTGTAAATATAATAAAACCATCTACCAAAATAATACCATCTATACAATGAAGTCTATACAAGGATATGGCATATTATTATTTAACGTGTCGCGTGAGTGCTGTCAAACAATTTCGAAAAATGACTGCGGCAGACGATCTGCCCAACTTCATCCTTTCACCGCTACAAGGCCAGGAGACTGATACAATCAAATGAGCACTCTCTTTTCTAAAAGTTACACAACTACAACTCATGAAACGTTCTTCCGACCAAAACCATTTATCACAGCCATGTGGAAGATCCACAATGCTTAGATTTTCAGTTTATGACTGTCTGAACTATATTTATATTGTAATAACTGATATACCACTGTTTCCTATCACTTTTATTCAGTTAAAATACCTTTCTATAGAGTTTGAAGTTAAATAAATCAATTAATGATTTTAATGATAGTAAATTAACTACACCTTAAAACTATAACACCAACTCAGTGCTTGTTTTTCAGTCCACATGGATAACATATCAGTTAGTTAAAAGTGAAATTCTGAAACGAAGAATTTTCTAAAGTAAATTGCAATGGCCCCAGCTCTCCTTGTGCATTCAGCACCTCTTGGTCAAATGGCTTCATTGCAACCGCGGAAGTCGTTGAAACTCCACCGGCTTTCGATAAACTTGTTGAAGTCTTTGGAACTTCATTGACTTTAGTTAAACTCATTTGATATATTTATTTATTTTCATTAGATACCTGTTTTGTGTATCTTATACACTCTCGCTTCTTTTATGTCTGATGACGGTCTGAATTTCATTTCTTTTGTAGCCTTTGTTCGCTGAATTGTTCACCACCGTTGCAAGCATAGAGTGATTCGTGTATATTCTTGACAGTTTCGCATTTTTGTAAATATCTTTCAGCATGTCACCAAGCTTGTTTTTTTCAAAACACATTTTGAATAATACCGTTCGTCTGATTTACTTACTTTTGGTCCTGGTTTTAAAAATAAAACGTCCGAATCCTCATGTAGTTTTGACAAGTACTGTTTTATAACTGCACCTTCTGTGGCATACACGTGTATATCTTTGTGTGTTTCATAGTGGTGCCTGCTGGTAGAAGGTTGCACGTTTTTTTCAATTTGTGGAATCAGTAGTTCTACAAACTCCTTTCTGTTCGCTTCTGTCTTAACAGTTAAACAGGATTTCTTTAGTTGTTTTCTAATCCACTCACGACCTCGCAAACCAAAATGGTACAAGATAAGATAGAATATTTCGTGCTGTAGTTTTTCAGGACTCGAGCGATCAAAGTAGCTTTTCAACAGTTCCAGATCACAATCTTCAATTGCAGTGATTTCCTTCTTCTTTGTTTTAGGGAGGAGAATGTACATAGATACATTCCAATCATAGCTTTCAGTGTATTATTAGCTGCAATGAAGTCTTGATGTGTGATAATATTAATCTGATGAGTAGTGATGAAATAACGCTGTAGTGCTGCTCTTGCACAAATGAGAGTGTTTGGACTGTATAATTATGTATGTTCTTTGATTCAATAGATTTCTTGAATTTTGACACCTATTATAAATGTGTCTGCTGTTGTGTAGATTTGCAGTCCACTGACTCTTCCAATTTTTACAGCTCTTTCACCTGATCATCACTTAATTCGACGTAAACGGAGTTTCCTTATACATTTTCCGATATTTCATTTTCTTGGTGGTTGTTTAGACCGATAAATTAATCAATAGACGTGTCAGGAGAGATATCGTCGTTTAAAGGATATTCTAAAAACGACATTTCTTCTGAGTCAAGTCCAGAAATTACAATTTCTTTAACCTTTTCTAAATGAAGCATAATTATGGCAACACTAAAACGACATTTATACTAATTATGGTAACGCTTTTAATTTTGAATAATCCACAATTATTGACTTCTAGGATCATAGAATTTATTCTCTGTATTGATGACTTCTATTAATTGGTATGAATAAATGTTATACCCATGTGTCAAGGGCAAAATGTCTAAATTTACAGTTTATGAGCTTTCGCCTAGTTGTATTTCTTATTAATTTTAATTGATAATTAGGAGGCATGTCAAAAAAAGTAAAATAGTTAATGAACACATTCTGTTGAAATCCTTAACATCACCACAAAACACATAAAAATATAAATAAAAAAGAAGAACCAGAAATTATCAAAGCGACTGACAAATAAGAAACAAAATTTCATAATAATATCAAGATGGTTTAATGCAAAAACCAACATTCATGACTAAGCTCCTGAAAGGTCAAACAAAAGGAATAAGTTATCAAAACACAAGTATAATTTATTAAAAAATTACAATCCAAACATAGCTTGTACTCTATGTAAAACAGGGCTGGAGTGATAAGATGTCAAATCCAAAAAAGCAGAAAAATAATTGAGGACAGGCTAGATCATAAAGAAAATACGTGTAACAACAGATATTTATAATAAAAATGAGAAGAAAAGATGACTAAACAATGGTGCGGGTCTTCGGACCCTAAGCGGCAGTTTACCGGTTTATGTGCGCACAACCATCACTATTCCCATAGTTTAGTACCTAATTAATTAAGTTATAAAAAACCTATAAGCCGTAGTGGAATTTAAAATGTTTCAATTGGATTTAAATTAGGAATTTATATTATCATCACATTTGAACCAAGTATTACCAGATTTTCCATATACAGTGTAGTGGCCAAAATTGGTAGATGTCCCTACATGACAAATAATAGTAAAAATATAATAATTTCAATAAATTAAAAGAAAATGAGGTGAACAACATAAAAAGTAACAGCTTGACATACAATATCTATCTTTAAGAACTAAAGTTCTAGGATGTATAGAGGGCCAAATATAGGGCCATCTGTGTATAAGGCCAAAATCGATTAAATATATATATATATATATCCATTAAATATGGACATCTCATATATGCATACAAAATATGTATCAAATGAGATCATCACATCATTTAATATATGAAATACCCTTACAGTTATAAATATATTCTATAATATCTATGGCTTGAATTGTTTTTTAGAAATATTTTCTTATAAATAAAAGTAAAGAGATGTATTTACTGTATAATGTGCTCCAGTATATAATAGTACAGAAGCAGACACAGGTAACTATCAAACAAATTTAAATGCCAATTTTTTATTTAGTATTTTAGAAATGGGTCTAATAAGTTTTTATTCAAATAAATAAAAAATCTATTTTATATCAACATCCATTTGGTATATATATAGAAAAATAAACATAACATATTTTAGTATAATGTATGATTTTGATTATAATACTGATTTTATAATGAATTATACTATTGATTTTGTTCTTTATTTGATTAATTCTGCCCTTTGTTATATATCAATTTTCTCTTTGTGATATCGATTTTGCTATTTGTTATATCGATGTGTCTCTTTGTGATATCGATTTTGCTATTTGTTATATCGATTTGTCTCTTTGTGATATCGATTTTGCTATTTGTTATCTCGATTTTATTCTGTTATATCGAATTGTCCCTTATTTGATCGATGTTGGCCCACATGAATGCAGTTACTCGTACGATAAAATCGATGTCCTTCTATCATTACCATATATTATATTAACATATCTATTGCAGGAACCTACTATTGCCTGAACATGGGCATCATTACTCTGTCCTCCTTCCTCTCGTGCATCATTGTCAACTTTCACTTCCGAGGGGACAGTCGAAGAGCGGTACCATTTTGGTTGAAAAAAGTAAGACTTACTTTGTTTGATTTTATCATGCGTCATTCGTTCATATTGGCATATATAACAGTACAGAAAATATTAATTTATGGATGACTTTTTGTTAATGAGTATCATAACTATAAAATAAGGACAATATAGATAGTTTTCACTAAATAAATAACTGTTTCTGTGCGTTTGTAATTATAGTTTTGACTTTAAATATTTTTATATGTAACAAAGAAATGGTTACTTGAGTTACAAATAAAATAACATAGTTGCAAAAATTACAGCTGTAAAATAAGTCTTAAATGCTAGAAATTGAGGGAATTCCATCGATTGTCGAATAAATCAATTACGAAGGATATTTCGTTGCTTAAAGGGAAAATTTCCAAGAGCAATATGTATATACAGCTGCTGTGATAGTTATGAAAATAGAAATAAACGTTTTCTGATTGCTATTTCGATATTATGTATATGATAGCACTAAGTGAAGCATCAAAAACGCGGCAAAAACATTTACTTTTACATCAGATATTTTCTGGAATATATTAATTGTCGTCTATAGTAAACGATATACATCTTCTATAGCTGTATGTAGTTAAAATCAGTTCCAATTTACGTTAGTTCGTCACAAAATGTTTATGAAAAAGTATGGACATGATTATATACATATATATTTTCTAAGGTTTTGTACCAATAATAATTATATTATTAATTAATTAATTCAACGATTCGAAAATCTATTTTATTATTTTTAACTTATATTTTTATAGCGTGTAAAAGTAGATTACTAATATACTGCATGTTCTTTTAAAACATAATATCTAATAATAATATACACAAATAAATTTTCTTTAATAGACACCTTTAAAACATTTCAGTTTGCAATCAAATACGTTGCAAAGGCTCTCTTGGTGGACTTTGGGTCGAAGTACACCGGCGCTTTCACCGAACAGGCTCAACATAAAAAAGTAAAAAGCACAACGAGCACCCTTCATGAATCGACACGTGGCCTCATGAGAACGACGGAGCTATCACGCTGTCTATCCGAGAGGGGATCGTCCACAAGGTCCAGAACATCTCGCGGTGATAGAAACAGAGACTTGAGAGTGAACATCGAGAACGTCAACTCATCCGTGTACAACTACAATGTCTTCTCACCGAGTATTCCCGATACCGCCACAACCCTCCTGCCAAACCTCATAAATTCTTACTCCGCGGTAGCATCAGCTCCGTTTTTCCGCGAAACCGCAATCCTAACCAACGACGAGTATCCGAGTCAAACAGCCGCGGCAGAGAGGGGGCCCTACTCGAGGAAAGGTTACCCCCCAACCGCCTTCTCTTTCGATCGGTTTGCCACGGAGATCGGCGAACTGGCCTATCTGCACAGTTCATTTGAGGATAGTCAGAAGGATGCTAGACAGCAAGAGGCCTCCACTGTGACAATGGGAAACAGTAACAGAAGAACGTCGAGAACGGGTTCTTCTCGACGAAATAGCTTGTTGACGCAACACGGTTTACTCCGGCTCAACAGAGACATTCGTGACATCCTCAAGTGTATCCGCTACCTGCAGGAGCAGCATGAGAACAAGCAGATATTGGAGAAGATCTATGCCGACTGGAGGGCGGTGGGCATGGTTTTGGATCGGCTCTTTTTTGTAGTCTACGTGTTTTCGATTATATTCTCCATAATTCTGTCTTTTCCGAAGTCCGGCGAAGATGTGCTAGTAGGAAACTACACCAGCCTACACCATTAATTCTTTTTCTAATTTTTTTATACCAGTTGTTTATTACTAAAACTGATTCATACAGAGAAAACACCAGGTTGTATACGAATACAGCTAGAAGCCCAATATTCTTGTTTTATATTAAATAACTTCTTCAAATATTTGTTGCATACTACAATTATTTATTGTCTAGATGTATATAACAGTATTGTTTAAATACCCCGAATTCAATTAATATATTAAGCGATTTTATTCACAGAGAGACTACTACATTTTAAGAGGCAATCTTAATTACATTTAATTCCAAAAATTAAATTATAGCTTCTATTATGTTATTTGATGCATTTATTTTTCTATATTATTCTATTATATTCTATTTCATATTTTTAACTTTACAACACATGAACTTATATATTACAAATTGATGCATGATATATATATATATTCCATTATTATATGGGTAAAATATATAATTACGTCTGTCACATTATATATAAACAATGCAAAATGATTAGTTATATATAATTATATACTATTCCAACGATTGTATACTTTGTAAATATTATGCATATTTAATTAATAAATGAAAACTGATTAACAGCGTTTCTACTGTTGAGGAGATAAACATTTCCATGAAGATGTACGTACCATAATTATTAAATTAATAGGCCTATAACTTTATATCAAGTATACGAAATATATGAAAATTAACCTAATATAAATATCATTGTAGGATAGGTGAATACATCTCCGCTGGATTTAAATATGTGTTAGACACATAGACTAACGGCGGATGATTATACATATTCAAAGCCAATTCATTAGACAAGAATTGATGTAGAATTATGAAAAGACTATGTGAATTATCGAAATACACAGACTATTATGAATACATATTACATATATATATAATATATTAATTTTTCAAGAATTTTAAATAAATATGTGCATTAAGTGATATTAGGTATATGTATTTTTTATTAATATATATGTATAATAGTTTATTTGATATATATATATATATGTTCGACTCAACAGACTTATAATATATATAATGATGTTTTTATAAATCTTTAAAATATTATTGTTTAATTAATTCATTTAATTTATATTTTATATTATTACTGCCTTATGACTAGTAATATATCAAAAAATAATTATATAAAATATCATAATATTTTATTTATTTCAAGTTTTGGATGTTTATCGTATAATTGAAAAATTGTTTTTCTTAATAAACAATACTAACTCGTCTGAAATAAATAAATTAACATTTCATTTGATAGAATTTATTCAAAATTTTCATCTTCTTAAAGTAAAAATTCCAAATTGAACGTGTTTCATTTATATATATCTAATAAATGTTTGTAAAAAAGATCAGAATTCTGTCAATATTCTGTATAGTATTTAGTTAGTTTGTTTGTTTATCTAATGCAATGCAGTGGTGGTATGCCATTTACTTGGTTCTATGGATCGCTTATGTTGAGCCATAAGTGAAAATATGTCAATTTTTAGCGATTATAACTTGTGTGCATGCGTGCAAATCCGTGTGTCTTCATAATACTAGGCTATGTATATTTCGATAACACACCTTTTCATACTTCTGTACTTGTCTCGCATTCTATTCGCATCGGAAACGTATTAACTGTAAGGCTCTGAATTGCTTTACTTTTATAAAGAAAACTAATTTATAAATATATATATGTTACACCTTCAAATTAAATAAAACATCAAGAATTCTTAAACTAAAATGGTTAGGACAAATGGGAACAAATTAAACTGTCACATAACTAACGCAAGTTATCATCAGGCGTCGATTTTTGAAAGTATATTACGTTTAGAAAAGGGGGACTAATTCTGTCGCTATAATATTAATTTACTTACCATAACAATAGATTTTTTGTACAACAAATGATTGATATGATAATAAGGAAAAACAAAATTAGCCACTTTTCGAATAGCTACTTTTCATGGAACAAATAGTCAGAAAATAATCAAATAATTATTGACAATCAAAAGACAGCAATTTGTAAAAAAATACGCTGCTTTGATACACATAAATTTCAAACTGGGTTGTGACAATAAATATTCTGACAATCTTATATTCCAGTTCCTGACTAAACAAGAAGGCAAATATTGTATGGTTCACAAAGTTCTCATCATTAATATTTGTTTGAAACAATTCAATTTACTATATAACGAAAAGTATGTCTGGATCCCCTATGCCACTATTCTGGAACACACATGTTCATAAAAATAACCGACTCTAGATATCGCACTCATTATCATTGCTTACTAGAATAATATAGTTGTGTGATAATTTATATATAATTATATATAATATACTTCATTATTACACAGGGACCGCGGAGTCATATTAAGAGTGTGTGTGTGTGGTGGTGGGGGGGGGGGGGGGGGGGGGGGG
>JAUZND010003751.1:0-12083 GCA_034780555.1 Coelogynopora nodosa
GTAACAATAAGATTGCAATACTTATATTTAATCTCGCGCAAGCGCTCGATTAAATATGCGTGTTGCAACCTTATATTCTATATTAGATCTAACTTCATTTTTACTTTTTAGAAAATAAATATTTTTTATTTGTTAGCATCAAAAAGATTTATTATATAAAATTGCATAGAATTAATTTTTTTACAATTTTTTTAAATATGATTATAAAAAATATTGTTTTTATTGTTCTGTGGAATCGGGCGAACTGGGGTCCGCGGAATGCGTGTGGGCTGTTAGGATAAATGTGTCCCTGTCCCCACATTGGGTCATTATTGTCTATGTCTCCCATTAGACCCCTGAACTAACTCAGCGTGTTGTCTTCGTTCTATAACTTCTGCTATGAAGGCGTTCGCTGATCTTGTGAGTTCTCCTAGGGTTTATATCTCGTGAGATCTCCCATGGTTTCTATATTATGAGATCTCCTTGGGTTTCTTTCGATCGTAGGCTCGGTGGGGTTGTAACGACCGGGCTGAGTCTTACCCATAGTTCTTCTTGGGTAGGTTTTTTCTTAATCTAGGTTTTTTGGGTGAAGGTACGTCGTCTGTATCACGTGAGCGCTTTTTTGGAAATCAGAAAAGGGGTTAAGAATTTGATTCTGTGGCGGATGTGAAGTTGATACATAACTATAATGGGATGAAACAGTAACGGAAGATTTAAATATTGATGTTATTTCCTTCTGCATTTGTATACTTCTTTTCAAAACATCGGGATTATTAATTCCTTTTGACTATTTTAAACTGTGCTTTACAGTAGACGTAAATTGAAATTTTAAACTACACAAGTTTCCAGGTATTTTTAGTTTCATTCGATTTTTCGACCAGAAATTTGGAAAGAATATTATGTTGTTCACTAACTAACAAATCGTTACGTTCTCGAGAAATTATCTCATTAAAGCTAAATATACGTACTGCGTGAACATGAGAGCATGTAACCCCCTTTTTGTACTTCAACAACCAACAGGAACACGAAAACATATCAGGACACACATCACACTATAGGCATTTGTTAACTGTCCAGCGAACGTTGTGTATCTGGTAAACCATATTTTCAGTTACATTATGTTGAGCTAAACGATGCTGATGAGTTATATTTATAGATCTACATTTTTTATATCCTCGCATTAATTTAATCTGCTGCTTTTTCAATTCAGAAGAATCAAATTCTAACAATATATGAAGAAGTTTATCTACTCGATCATTACATTTTCTGGAGAAACAAACTCTTTTTAATACCCTATGGTAAGATTCAATAAATTCAGTAGAGTTTGAAATCGCACCTTTTCTATATAAGATACACCACTAACTGTTTATATTTACCACGCAAAAGATACTCCCTCTTAAAATATTTAACGAAAGACGGCAACCGATAATTTAAATAATCATTACAAGTTTGCAGTTGTTGCACTATTAAACTTAACATAATTATCAGCCATCATTGCAGTTGTTTCACTATTAAACTTAACATAATTATCAGCCATCATTGCAGTTGTTGTACTATTAAACTTAACATAATTAGCAGCTATCATTAGAGCACTGAGCAGTTTAAGAGCTCTTCCCTCTGCTCTTGCCTGTTATTAACATCAGCAATAAATTGACGACTAAGTTCTACAAGTTTTTCACGCCAATTTTTCTTAACATGCCATTGACGCCATCACTTTCTAGATGGTTTGGAAAATTATTACAAGAAGAATTATAAAAACATCGGCATCTTCAGTCATAAAATTATCAACTTAGAAATCATTACCAATACGTTCACTTAACGATTTAATAAAAGGTGAAAGAGATGCTTCTTCCTCAGGATTTGTTATTAGCAAGGCAACGGCTAATGAACGGCTTTATGAAAATAGTCTATTACCATTAGAGTTACTAATTTAAGGCCATGTGATAGGTCATGTCTACACATAATATACGTTTAGCATACTTTTCCATCATAAATCTTTGAAAATCTGTTTGTAAACCAAGTAAAAAATCCGAATTTCTTCAACCAGGGTGAGGTTCCTTTAAACGCTTATAAATTGAAACAGGATTATACGATCTACGTACTAAGCAAACGCTCAACCTGCAAATCAACACTAAACTAATCGTTCGGATGCAACCGCTAATCAGGAGGTCAGTAACCTGATTTAAGCGTTTCCTAGCGCACTAAATTAGGAATGAACCTGTTTTATTATTTGTTCCGTAGCTACTCCTAAATGTAAACGATGGATTATAAAATCTCGAACATTTCTGGACATTCTAAGATGCTGAATATCATGACCATGACCTAAGTTAGACAGACAAGTCGCAACTTCTACCCCATTTGAACCAACTTCTTGTTTCAACTTCATATATGCGGGACATTATTTATTAATTTTACAACTACTTTGGACTTTTAAGGATCATTTGCTATTGTATTTTGACTGATTGAGCCCACTTTTGCTTATCTATTTGTTACTGCCGTTAATGCGATATTTGCCATTAGAATCAAACATACTATTGTTTTGATCGACAATCTGCGGTTGTTTGCTGTTTCTTCCCTGGGCCTCTATGCCCTTTATTCCGGAAGTGAAACACACAAGTTTACAAAACGATGCGGAATAAGTACAAAACAAACGGACAATGAAACAGGTACACAAATGAACGATAAATATACCAAATAACTGGGTCACCACGTAACCATAGAGATACAAAATAGGTCGACCAATCAGATGGCGCCACGTCAGAGAGTGATGAGTTCTATCGGACAAAAGAATGCCATGGCATGCGCGAAAAACGATCGGCAGCATTGGACTCCGAAGGCACATATAAAATAGAGAGCGATTTATAGATAAATAATTGGTGTAAGTAGAAAAAGATAGGGTGAGCCCGCACACGCGGGGACTTCACGGAGAATATGAGTGGAGTACAGTCACAAAGAATAGTATCATTTCTGCTTGCCCACATGATGGCAAAAGCAAGCGCGGCTGTCTCCGCGTAGAATTGCCACTGTTGGAAACTCAAAATGAACACCAGTTTCCCGTCCCGAAGGACTGCCGCCTGAGTGGGAGTGGCATCAACCACCCAGACGGTTCCTGTAAGAGTCACCTCCTTCCGAGGCGGCTCCCAGGGCATGTAGCTATTAATTGCAGAGAAAAGAAATTGCAAGTTATCTCTGCGAGAGGCGAAACGAGGACCTCGCATGGAATATACAAAATACGATAGGAAACCGTCGAGCCGCTGCTCGAGGTGCAAAGGTAAAGGCGGTAAGTAATAAAGGTCCTTAAGGATAGTACAGTGTTGCTCTTGCAACGATATGGTATAGCTATCAGTGTCATACTGGAGTCCACAGTACGTGAAATGAGAAGACGGATTAAGTTTGCTTTTGGCAAAGTTAATCGTCCAGTTAAGCGACTGCAAAAGAGTGAGAAGGCGATCCCTAAGCAAGATAATAATAGACGGCTGAGCTAAGAGTAAGAAGTCGTCCATGTGACACCACACGAACGCTGTAGGGAACTCACCCCTGATCTGAGCTAAAACTGGATAAATACATTTATTCAACAGATAAGGAGCCAGCGGATGCCCCATGGGCAGGCGCTGGAAAGAAAAATACTTTCTTTGATGGACAAAAACAGTAGTGATTTGGCTATTAACATGTAACGGTACAGAATAAAATGCATCTTGCAAATCGATGACCACCCCGAGACACCCCCTGCCACGGAACGACTCAATCCGGCGGACAGGGGGTGGGAGGGACACACGGTAATGAGGTACATACTGCTTAAGGTGGTGGTAGTCGATTATCAGTCGGCTACCACCACTCGGTTTCGGAATCAAGAAAGGTTGAGAAACAAAAGGCCTAGAATGCGAGAGATAGGGACTGGCTATTCCAGCCTCACATAAGGAAGCAATAGTGGCCGAAAGCTCGGCTATATGATTACGAGATCGATAATAGTGAACGCTACTATTAGTACGAATAGACAATTTGGCCCCAGAGTTATAAATGAAACGAGTAGAAGGAGACATGTCAATAGTATCAGAAGAATGAATAACCGGAACAGGCCGAAATATAATACGTTTACATTTAATACGTGGAATGATAGTTAACTGAACTAAAGATGCAAGGGATACCTGACTATTATTAAGAGAATCATCATCCTGCCCCTGAATAGGTCGGCGAGGTTGTCCAGGCTGTCCCGGTTGCCCATGTCTTCCCACTAAGTAGGGCCGGATATCTGGCGGTAAGTCTGGCACTGCGGACTGCAGCGGCCAGGGCGGATCATCGGGTTCCTCTATCACAGTAGAGAGCGAAGGCCAGGAGATAGTAGACCTGGTGAGACTTCTGCTGGGGAGCTGCTGTGAAAGCCATTGTCTAATGGCGTTGATAGGATCACTACTCGTTGATGCATCCGAAAGAATAAGAGGTGTTGGTGGTGATCCGATGAGCGGGGTTGAACAGAAGCAATGGAAAAGGCACGCATAATTAACGCTAATTCCGCTGGATATAGTAGTAGAGGCGTAAGGATGGTACTGAAGTGGTTCATCAGGGTCGCTCATGTACGTTGGTGACTGAGCTGGTACATCCTTGGGACCGAAAGAATCTTCAAATGCGCTGGGGTGCTGACTTGGATTGGATCGCAGGCTGATTGGAATCGAGGCCTCGCCGGAAGCCCCGTCAAGATCCTGCGCGTCTTCCCAAAGACGTTGTGCGGCGAGTGTAGGGTCGAACGAGTCGGAAGAATGGGAACTATCCAAATCAATCCCGCGAACTGTCTTAAGCCGGTGCCCCGCCTTGCGGTGGCTGGGGGGTCCTCCCCCTGTACTGACCACGATTTCCTTTACCGCGGTAGCCTCGTCCTCTTCCCCGGTATCCGAATTGCTGCTGTTGTCGCACGCATTGTGCTGGTACCTCCAGGAGGTTTGCCAAGTCTGTCGGGTCGACACTCCGCGCATATTGCGGGGTGGATACAGCGGCCGTGCCGAGATACACAATCCTGTGATAGAGTTCTTCTCGCATTTGCTCCGGCGTCTGGGCCCGCAACGCCCTCTGGAGGGCTTGGACCTCATACATGGTCCGGCTGCCAAGTTGGCGGGTCCCTTCGGGTGTAGCTGCCCACAGCAGCACTGCTTCGGCGCGTTCCGCAGCCGGTCTGACAGGTACCGGGTTAGGTCTTGGTAAATTCTGATCAATGTCGATTGGCGCGTCAGCCGCCTCGAGGCGCTCCAAGCGCTCGAGTATGCGTTGTAAGAGGTGGCCATCCTCGGCCATGAAGTAGTATAGTAGAGGTGAACACTGATGATCACAATATGGGCACTAATACTACACTTATTCCGGAAGTGAAACACACAAGTTTACAAAACGATGCGGAATAAGTACAAAACGGCTATCTTTTTTTTTTGAACGAATTATTTTTCTATCGCTCTCGTGACTTTTAATGATTATATAAGGTAGTAAAAATGAAGAAAAAAATTTGATGATATCATGTCATGAAAAAAATATATTGATAGTTATACCTAGAACAGCGAAACCCGTCAATTGACGATTTGGATAAAATTCATAAAACTTTCACAAATTTATATTATCAAACACATCTATATTACATTATTACGTTTTGTAATCATAAATAAAAACTTTTATTTATTATTATTACTGTTATTATCATTATCATTGATGTTTATTACATGTTTTTATTATGAAAAATTAAAAATTCTTGACTCATTTCCTTTTACCACAAATTCCCTGAAATGTACTTCTAGAAGTACGATCATAAAAAACAAGTAAAACAAGGCATATACAACATTTATTTACATGTCAGTCATCAAATAATACTTGAAATACAACTTGAAATCACATGAGAATAATACGTGAAAATAGGTGAATAATAAGTGAAAAATGCGCTGACACATGCCATAATACGTGAAATAAAAAATGGTTTATAAAAGTAGTAATACATGAATGCATAGTTTCCAAACTAATCACAAAAACACCTTTTAGAAACAGTTCACGCAAATGATTGCTTGACATTTTCCACATACGGGTTTGTCACATTTTCGACACAGGTTGATGGTGCGATTCTTTTCGCAATTGACATGAATGGCGCAGGTCACCCGACGATTCAGGACCTCGGGATGAGCATCATCGCGCAGTGGTTGATCATCTTGACGAAGTTGTCTCGATAATTCGAAGAGGAACTTGCGACGAGAAATTCTGGAGCCAGTTTGTTTTCGGAAGATGATCCAAGAGTTCACTGCAGCCAAGTCAAGTAGGTTGAAAAAAACTGCTAAAGGCCACCTTCTACATCCAGACTTCGTTGAGAGCTGGCGGCACATTGAGTCGAGCATGTCGACCCCGAACTTTGTGTTGTTGTACATCAAAATCGTCTCTGGTTTTTTCTTGCCTTCAGGCTGGCAGATGGAACCTCGATGTTGTGTCGAAAGAATGTGGACAGTCTTCTTTCTTTTGGCTTGATATCTGGTCAGATGCATCGCGTCGCACTCGAAGAATACAGATTCGTACAGTTCCAGAGTTTGAGGAGGCGGTAACTCGCGTCTATTGGCGCGGACTGTTCCGATGATTGTGGTACGTTTTTGGAGAAGTGATTCGGCGAGACGTTTAGAAGTAAAAAAATTGTCCGTTGTAACACTGTAACCTTTGTAGTATAATGGTTCCATCAAGCGCATAACCACGTGGGTACCAAGGTTTTCGACACGATCTCCTTCACGACCGAGATAAGGGATAATATTATAACAATATTTAGTCTCAACGTCTGCCAACACCCAGAATTTTATTCCGAATTTGTCTGGCTTATTCGGCATGTACTGCGTGAACCTACAGCGCGCTTTAGTTGGAAAGAGTTGTTCGTCGATGGTTAGAAGAGGACCTGGACGATAACATCTTTGACTGTTATTCACGAAGCGATTGAAAATTGGCGAAATCAGGGCGAACTTGTCGTTGTCAAGATTTCTTCGACGTTCTTGGCGATTGTCAAATCGTAAATATTGTTTTATTTCACGAGCGCGATCTCGAGACATCGTTTTGTTGAATGCAGGGCAACCGGTAGTCTTGGACCATAGCTCATCAAAGGGGAAATTTCTTTGATTGTTGATTCCTCGAAGATACAGAAGGCCAATAAACTTTTCGAGATCTTCTTCGTGGAACTCCCAATTTTCGATGCCAGCTCTTATTGCGCATTCCTTACTGCAATTGACGATATGGCGAAGGCTCCATTCATCGAAGATTTGTCTGTAGGCGTCTAATGGCGTTTCAATCGTTTGGCAGACTCTTGTGACTCCTACTCGTTCGCTAAACACGTTGCGCTGTACTGCTCTTCCTACACATCCATTTCCATCTGTGACGAGGCGCCATCTAGTTCCATCTCGTCCTTCAGCTTGTCCATCAGCTTGATCTTCTTCTTCTTCATCACTGGAGCTGACTACTGATTCTTGAATTTCATGTTCTTCTTCTTCTTGGTCTGAATCCCTACCGGAATCATCGCCAGAATCATCGGAATCAAGGGCCAATATTCCTTGCAAGACTTCTTCTGCGCTAATTCGTCTTCGAGCCATATTAACTTAATGTATGCATTTATATTACACACAGAGTCTACTATAAATAAGTGGATTGTCGTTACCTACGCTAAGCTATTGTGATTGGCCGTAGCAGATGAACAAACTCAGCGCATATTGATAAATAATATAAGGTAGCCCGTAACACTCTCTTTCCGTCTGTCTGTCTAACATACAATTGACGCAGTATTATAGCAGATGTAGGGATTGTATTTTATTTCAGCCTTGCTTACATCCCTCACAGGTATAATAATATGCAGAGAAAGTGGCTATCGATTTTATAAACTGCTGCGAAAACACAGCACGTAATACTATGTAGTAGGGTGTTGATATCGGTTTGATACCGGTTTATGGCCGAATTTTTTTCGAATTGAAAATAATATGCCGTGTGCCGTTCTTTACCTCTGAATAATTTTTTTGCAGGGAATTTATAAGAAAAGAACACTCTAAACATATTTATAGTGTTTCAGAACGTAAGGATATATTATATGACTAAAATTAAATGTATAAAATTAAAATCGTCAATTGACGGGTTTCGCTGTTATAGGTATATTGAAATCCCCGCTGTTCTAGTGTTAAAAAGCATTATTTATCAAGAGTAAATAAACTGATAGGCCGCGAAATAAAGTACCTGGACAAAGTGATCGATAAGAAAATGAATTGTATAGTACCAATAGTGGACGTTTGCATGTTCAATTAGAAACACAAATACATCAATTAATAAAAAGGCAGGCATAGCACTGTCATATATCAGATAAAACAATATAAAGCAAATATTTCAAAAAGGGAAAAATAATCAGAGAAATTCCATAATTTTAGCGCCATTATAAGCTTCAAATGGTTACAGAATCAAAATATTATTTAATTTATAGTCAATGCACTACATATTTAAAATTAAGTAATAAATTTTAAAAAATAAGAATACATCAATATTTACGATTTACAGTCATAAAAGTCACTGACGAATGCCAAATTTTCTGTGAAAAAATCAAATTAATCACTTTCACTTGAAGCAGTTTCGGTAACTGTATTATTAAGTTCTGTTCTGAGACGCTTTGCTGAGTCTTACCCATTATCATAGTTTTTAGTTGTAATTAAATGATTGATTAGATTTATAAAATGGTATACTGATTAGCGTTTGATTGCAGTCATAACTCCATGAAGAATTATTCTAATTTTTTAAATGTTCCTAACAAGAAATCGGACAAGCAATTAAGACCGTGTTGCTGTTAGATGTTTCTATATTAATATCAGCTAAATAGATAATTACAAAATAGGTTATAATATATTTTCATAACTTATTTTTTTCTATAAATTTAATGTATATCTACATTAACTAAACGTTGTCATAGTACCACTACCAGTAGCATATTTATTAAAAATGTATTATTAATTATTATTGTTACAAATTAACTCATTCAAAGTCTACACTCAAGCCAAATTGTATTTAATTAGATAATTGAATTCAATAGGTAATAAATTAAAAAGATTAATAATATATATATATACTATATAAAAATTATATGAAAATAGTTTAGGTGTCCTAGATAAATCGGGTCAGTCTAAATTCGCATTGGGCAACATTAATGTGGATGGGTGGTCAGGTAAAACAACTTAAATAGAAATTGCATATACTATAGATAACTTCCAATTTATTTATTTTCATGTGTGTAACATTTCAGAAGCTCATACTAATTTATTTTGTGGAGTCATTACCTACACCGATTTCTTTCTTCAAATATATTAATAGACATGCATGTATGTGAATGTCAAAAGGTGATATGTCCCTTCTCATTTGTGTTAGCAGTGGATGGTCTTCTTGACCTTAGAGCATCTTTAATGCTTCCAGTTTCTTAAAATTTTTGAACCATATTTTTGCTAAATTTACTACTGATTTCATGTATGTTCAATTCTTCGGCCAAGTTCTCTAGCAGCAGCATTTTCATAGCATTTGTATATTGTATAATACAAAAAGTTAATGTATTTGCGAAATAAGTTTTTTCCAAGAAACATTGGAATATAAATAATCCTCTTTTAGAACAAAATGTTGAAGCAGTCTCAACAGACTGCCATAATCCTTGGGGTAGGACAAGTCCAGGACATAATACACCGCTAGAAGTATGAGGAGAGGGCAGCAGTGGTCGAGGAATTCCCCCTCGACGATTGTGACTCCTCGATCGTAAATGTATTGTCCTTGACACGCAGTCGTGGACCCGGCAATGGAATCATTTCTTCCTATAAAAGGGAGAAATATGCAGCTGACTAACAGCGGATATTTTTTCATTAAAGCCTTATAAGGAGTGTTAAATTTAAAAAAACCGTTTTTTCATCACTCTAAATTGCATTTAAATAAAAACGACTAAAAAATCAAATGAAATCAAAACAACAAACAAATCTCCTGGCGAAACGATAAACTACGGAACATAAGTATATATTTGAATCGTTAAATTAAAAATTAAAATACCTACAATTACATTTTTGAATCATTTATAATATTAACGAAAAGATTATTTTAAAATAGGCGACTATTCATACGTTATATATGCTTTATTATATTTAAAATATATTCAATTTATATGTTAATGTTTAATATGTGCTAATTAAAATGCATTAAAAAAAGGGAGGGGGTCGAAAAAAGGTGTTTTAGCCTAATTTTGATTGCTAATGACATTATAATGGTTGTCAGTAACCAACAAACAATTTCTTTAGTATAGAAAGTATACAATGAGAGTTTCAGTCAAAACAGTTTCAATAAAATGATGACTAATATAAATTTGTCTAAGTGATTAAAAAATCAGGTATATAAATTCAGTACAAAAATGGAATGCGCAAAACACGATAGTGAAAATATAAATGTTGGTTGCCCACACGGTTCTGTGAGACAGGGGAAGCTTTCTTTGTAACTCCTCAACTCTCTCAAAAGCAGTGACCAAATCGACGATATTTAGTCGTAGAAACTCGTCGAGAAGCTGCAAGGACAGTTATCGTTTAAATAAATAATATTGTATTCATTCTATTTAACCCCAAAACCAAGCGCCTTTGTTAGCCAAATGGGGGAGAAATGGACCCACCAGTATTTAATATATATGCAGTAAAATGTTCTCAATAAATCGAATACACAATGGTGTAGTAATTTGGGGTTTTTATAAATATATTAACATTTAATAGTAGATTTTGAGCAGTAAACGATCAACGTGTGGGTCAGTTTAACCCCTTGGTGATTTTAAGTTCTACATACGAATCTACAGATTATAATAAAAATCAGACGTGCTAATGCCATCAAACTGTAATAAAGCAATCTATTATTAAAATATAAAAGCAATGGTCTGTTCTTATTTATAATCAATATTCAACTGTATATTTGAAAATGTTGACAATAAGTTCTATATAAGTATATTATATACAGTGTAAAGTATATATATTATAATAATTCTTTATTTGGAATAATCATTGAATGTATGGTCACGCAAAAATACTACTTACTATGGCTGGATATTGCAAGTGTTGTTCGTATGACTCATATGGCAATTTATGTTTTAGTTGAGCCACTAAAAGCCGCAAGTTGTCGCGATCAATAGTGCGTCGCTTTTGCTCAGCCTGTATGGAGACAAAAATAATACAATATTTCTGAATTTATAAATACATAGCAGAAATCAACAATATGTAATGCATATCGCATAAACAGGGCATGCACTTTACACATAAACCCTAGAACAAATTTCATGTGACAAAAGTACCATGTCATAAAAAACATTCAATATCTATTTATAGAAATAACTTCAGTGTTACTCGAATTATCATATAATATAGAAAATAATCCAATTATCTTACCTTATAAATTTACATAATATTGGGTATTAAATGAACACTTCACTTTAAGTCTTAAAGTCTTAATAAAACTTTACCTAATCTAAAAAGATACATTTTCAAAAAAATTATACACACGCACCTCTATATCTTCAATAACAGAAATGTCCACCAAACTATCGACCACATCTATTGTCCTGTTGGCCTTCTCTAACGACATGTTCTTGGCATCGTGGAAGCGTCATTTTCGGAGCACATTTGCAACACGCTTGATAAAAGAGGCCTAAAACAAAAGTAATGAAAATATCCAATTATAAATTGACGAAAATGCGGAATTAGAAAACTAATTGTTAATGCATACGCCCACCAAGCGCGACCCAAATATTTGATTAAACAGATAATGTGATCTATTCAGATAGGTAGACATATCGCTAGCCTAGAGCCATACTAGCACATGGTATTTCATCGCGCCGCGTCAAGCTTAGTAAGAACTGACAATGTTTTGCCGCGCTGCGCTCCGTCGAGTCGCACTTGGTGAGTATAGACTTTTAGTCTCAGACAAGCTTCCAGACGTGCAGGCATTGAGTGAATCAATTTTTGGAGATACTCACGCGAAATCTGTTGTGTCCATATCAGCTTAATTTTTTGCTTGAGGTCATCAATAGAGGTAGGCTCAAGTATTGAGACACGATTTTTCATGAAATCCCACGCATTCTC
>JAUZND010003752.1:0-12083 GCA_034780555.1 Coelogynopora nodosa
TAAACTCCTAAATCCCTAAACTCCTAAATCCCTAAACTCCTAAATCCCTAAACTCCTAAATCCCTAAACTCCTAAAACCCTAAACTCCTAACGTTTAATATCCTAAAATGTCTCCTTTTTATTTTAATCTTGAATACCTCAGTCTATAAATCATCACGAACATTCATTTGCATATGATTTTGCGCCGCATTTTACGTCTAATGTTTTGAAACCCTTGTTTAATGTTCTCTCTCTCTCAGACTCCACATAGTCACCAGCTTCAGTATGATGTTGTTCCTGAAAGCGTTCAATATTTAATTATTTCTGTATAGACATATAGAGATCGTATTGTTACGTATTTTGGATACTATTAGTATACTAAAATTATACATACGGATACTATTAGTATACTAGAATTATACATAAGGATACTATTAGTATACTAGAATTATGCATAAGAATACTATTAGTATACTAGAATTATACATAAGGATACTATTATAGTATACTAGAATTATACATAAGGATACTATTAGTATACTAAAATTAAAATATAAGCATAGTATATTTCCAATAAAACATTCGTAGGTATATTGTTACATTTAACTCCATAAACTTTGAAATTCACTGGCACTTATTCTAGTATCTGAAATAATTTTAGTAGAGTTGAATAAACGTATTGACCTAGATAGAATACATGACGGTACGACCACTACATGTCTATACGGAAATAATTAAAACATGAACGCTCCCAAGAACAACATGACACTGAAGATAGTTAATACGTGGAGTGCGAGAAGAAGACAATATTAAACAGGTGTTGCAAAATATAAGGCATAAAAATGCGGCTCAAAATTATATGCAGCTGAATGTTCATGATGATTTATATACTTAGGTATTCAACTTTCAAATAAAAGGCATTTAGTAGTTTAGATATTTAAGTGTTATAATGATTTAGGAGTTTAGGGATTTAGGAGTTTAGTGATTTAGGAGTTTAGGGAGTTACGAGTTTATGGATTTACGAGTTTAGGGATTTAGGACTTTAGAGAATTAGGAGTTTAGAGACTTTTGGAATTTTTTTGGATTTAGGAGATGAATGTAGATTTCTGTGTAAAATTTCTGTGGTTTTTTCTGAAAACTTATTTTCTATCCTATATCCTAGCAATACCAATTGTACAGAAGAATGTGATTTTGTTTTGTGTTAAATTCATAGTGAACTACGGACTCCTATTGTTTAGTATGTGATTTTTGTTTATGTAACAATTTTAATACATAAATTTGTAACTAATTAATATAAAATCTAAAATTAAAATACATATTATATTACAAGAAAATTCACTTGGACACGATCTGTAAGACACGTTTTTATATCTGTATGCACGATATTAATTTCCGATATAAGATTTTTTTTAAATTACGAGAAACTCTGTATTATGAATTAGCAAAATTTGCATATTTTTTTGTTTATTCCAACGCTTTTACGTAATAATGAAAAACAATTCGTTGCCGTATTCTAAAATGATTGCCACTATGATAGTTTGGATTTACATGCTTATTCAGATTACCTTAGTTAATTTGGATCCTGAAGGATTCACACCCAATAACCTATGGCAATCCAAATTATACAAAAAATATGTTAAATTATAAATAATATTCTATAAAATATAAATCAAGTTGTTTTATCGCACTCGTCGTAATTTTCAAATAAAATTAATTATTACTCAATAGGGATCGTTAATATTTTAAATAAAAATAAAACCCTATTAGAAAATGAATACTACACCTCCTTCAGAGTTTTGAAAAAAATATTGTACATTTTATAGATAATAAAAATGTTATATTGCATAGATATTTGTAATAAAATTTAAATAATTAAATATATAATTATATTGTGAAAAATTATAATGAAAATTAACTAAATAATTAAAATTTACATTATAATGAAAATAATGCATTATAACGAAAATTTACTAGCGTCGTAATAATTTATTTATTAATATTCTTGTTAGATTTGATATTAATCGTATAATGAATAGGCCAATTTTAAAAATATTATATGCTGTACCATTAAAATGCCGTTTCCAAAAATGTAAAACTTTCTTTCATTTTGATGAATCTCCGATAATTACAAGTTCTCATCTTTTTAAAGTATAATATTCATCATTCAGCTACTTGTACGGCCTCTTCTAATTTAATATATGTAATAACTTGTAAAAGATGTAAACTTTAATATAATTAAAGGAAGCTTCCCAATCCTTAAGAAATAGACTTAACCAACAGAAAAGTTATATTACATTAATTAAAAAAAGTATATTCCTAGTGATTGTGCATCATCTCTTCACTTTTCCAAAAGTCCTCAAGAATATAATGATATTTAAATTCAAGCTATAGAAATAAATCCAATTTAAACCACTCAAAAATGCCGCCAAAAAGAAGAAGAATATATATATAAATCAAATTGTATTCAACTGGTTGTTATAAATAAAGATGGGAGAGATCTATTTAAATTTAATAATTGTTTTTAATTTATTTTCTTCCTATATACTATATTATAAGATTCTTCTATTTCATGTAATGATCTAAATTGTTTACTGAATAGGCTACTAATTTCTAATGATATCGCTATTTACAAAATGTTCATATAAATGTTTGTAATTTAATAATTTATGTAATTATTACAATTATCTATGCAATATTACATTATAATGACCTATAAAATGTACAATTATTCTCCACAAACTATGATGAAGGTGCAATTATCGCCGAATATATAGTTTATAATTAAATACATGTTTCTTCATTTTCCTGAAAGGATTTTATTTTTATTTGTTAAAACTTTTATAAACCGTTTCGTCACTTCATCTATTTATTTAATATATTAAGTATTCTATTTTTTGTTTTTATTTTATATCCATTCATTCTCTTTTAATTACCTATAAATAATCAAATTACCATAATCCTATAACCCCCAATGTCCCCTTCCAAATTTTACCAATTGTATTTAAAAATGCAGAAAAACAAAAATGTTTTACATTTAAATTAAATTACAAAAAATAAAATGTCAATTAGTTATATTATCTCCCTATTACCTATATGACCTTCATTATATACAATACTTATAAATTGTTTAGTGAGTTAACAATTTTCAATTGTTATAAAATAGTATAAAAAAACTTCACTTATAAGATTAACGTACCTTTGAGAAGAAATCACAGGAAAATATCATTCAGTAAATAGCATATATATATATATATATATATAGTGCTTCGCAAAAAACGAGAGTTTTGCACATTCATACTAAATTTATATTAAAATTTTGCTAAATCTATTTTCACTTAATTTAATAATTTTGCCTCAGTCCAAACTTGCTTTCTTGGAAATAACAAAAAAATTATAAGATTAAACTAAACCCGATGTTCTTAAAAAATTCGATGTTCATTTATTCATAGTATTATATAGTTTTGATAGTTTTATTTTTGGAATTTGCATAAAATTGGTTAATTATTTTTTGTAATAAACGGAGATGTTATTACTGTTGAGTCTATACTACTTTCAACATGCAAACAAAAGGGTTTGCTACAGTTTTATCCATGTGGATAAATAATGTTTCTTTCTGTTAATAATTCTAAACAATGTTTGCTTAACTGACATGGTTTTGATTTTACAATTGTTCACAAAATTGATCAATTTAATATTTGTTAGATAATTTAAAAATAACAATGTGGATCGTTCAACATCTATACTTCACGCTAATAGGGGGTTGTGGTACAGCTACGTATTGTTTTCCATAATCTTGTTCCGTATAATAGTCATTTAATGACAATTATTACGTCACATCTTATGAACCATAATCTGTTTTGTTTAGCATAACACACGAGTATTGATTCGGATAATATTATGTAGACTTATTAATTATGTAACAATGTTCACGATTAAACAATGTTCACATTTATTTATCAACATAAATATGTAGATATATAAATATTATTACATTATTGCTGCATTGTTAGTTTCGTGCAGAGAAAGAGAGTCAGTCAATTGCTTAAAATGGATAACTATCTCCTCTCTATATCAACCGAAACTTGGATGATCGCAAATATTGGAGATGCCGGGTTGTAGAGTGTTCCGCTATAGCTGCAACTGCGGGAACTTAGTCATAACGAGCTCACGAAGAACAAAATATCCACCCACCAGATGCTGGTCAAATTAGGGAATTACAACTGCAAAGTCAGAAGCCGCCAATAAACCCTTCAAATCTATTAAACATATTTTTTCTGACGCTTTTCAAGGCCAACAGTGAGATAACGAAGAGATGATAGACCCTCTTCCGAATTTTCAAAAGCATCGTCAATCACTGTGCAGAGAACAGCTTGTAGACTTCCTCAAATACCCCATACAACGGATGAAATCGCCCTAAATGGTCAATGGACTTTAACACTAAAAACGGCATAATAATAACGAGTGGAGTATCAACAAGGCCTATACTAACGAGATTACGGCAACGTCTTTTAGATAACCACATGATTGATGTTGTCCGAATATCTACTTTGTAAGCCTGAATTTGAATAAAATTCTTGAATTGAAAGAAAATTGAAAGAAATTCTGTACGCAATTAAGAAAATTTTTTATTTTTTATTTATTGACTTTTTTAATAACCAATTTGTAAGTTTGGAATTTTAAATTTATTTTGTGAACTGTTATTTTACGAAGAATTGCATTATGCAAAACTGACTGCGTGACACCGGGGTCAAACGAGTTTGTAATTTGACGTCACGTTTTTAATATAACAGAAATCATTCTAGATAATTTAGATTCGATCTTAAATTAATTATTAGTGGTGGTCGATTTATTCAACAACAATTTTGAAAATGTTAACATGTTTTTTATCTGCCATAATATTATAGTTATTTTCAATATAAAAACCTGTAATTATGTTGGACTTAATTTCGTTGAATTCTGATAAAGGACACACAACCCTTATACTTATAGTACTCTCTCTTCTTGTTCAAGCAGCCCCGGCCAATATACAGCGCTCACTGCAGTCGATGTATCGTCGATGCGGTCACAAATTCAGCAGAATATTATATCGAAAAGTTAACTAAAAAAAGTGAGTCTAAATATCTTTGCTGTTTATGTTGTTTGAGAAGTAATAAGTTATACTTTTCAGGCTTTTGAAATGTATTGTTTATTTCCATAGATATCTATTGTAGGTAGTTATTAATATCTATGTATATTTCGTAGACTAATCAATTAGTCAATTAATTAATGAATCAATTAATCAATTTGTCTGAGCACAACTGTTGTACTAATTAATTAGAGCTTTTTGTATATCAACATCATCTGCACATACAATGGACAACCAACCATTTATATTCCAGGCAACGTCATAAAGTAAAAGAACATAAATAATTTTAATATTGTTGTCTATATTGTCTTAAAATCAATGAAAACTTATGAAAACCCAATAAAATATTTCCTTGACTCCATCGAAAATATTATTTTACTAATATTAAAAGTGTCCATAATTGATGAACACCATGCTAAATAATTCGTGAAACTATTTCTATGTAAAAAATAATATGCTGTTTTTCAATATTGCTTAAACTTATTGTTTAGCATGTGTTTAATTATGTTTAGATCGAAAATGAGGTCTCCAAAAAGTACTCAAATTCCAGAGTGAAAATCACCGGAGAAATATCCAGTGTCTAGTCTGACATATTCGTTGTTTTTATTTTGGGTTTCTCGAATTTTTGTCTGTAACTCTTTATTCTTATCTCTCTTTTTTCTCTGATGTCTCCTTTAACCAATTTTCTTAAAGCTTTATTTATCTCTTTTATTCGGCTCTTTCATTGCAATTTTTCTTCTCGATCTTTCGCTGTCTACCTGTCTTGTTACCTTTATATAATGTATCTCTCTCTTTCAGTCTCCTCTCTTTTGATCTTCTTTTAGTAGGTCAGATTTTTCTCACCGAACGATTCATTGTAATTAATAATATGGTACACTCGTCTTCCCATGTTAATAAAATTAGACAATATTTTCGGCGGTCTTTGTCGCATATTAATTACAGAATGAGTTCTTATTGTTAATATATTAATTTTACTAACTTGGCTGTGGTTCTCAATCTATTGTTCTGACATAACTGCTTGTATATTTCCTATTGTTATGTGAATATATACACTTTACTGCAATATGTGTTGATTTCTTAATTTAAAACAATAGGTTATAGTTGTTACTTACTCTTTGTTTCTCTTAAGTTAATCGGTCTCCAAGTATTCCATCTTAGACTGCTATTCTTTAAAATATATTATTTGTATCATAGAACATAATAGTAGATATAGTTATAATTAAATTTTCTTGAGTTTGACAAATATGGGTTTTAACTTTTATTTTCCTTGATTGCTGATATTTTTATTTGATTGCTGTTACTTTTCCCGCAAAGCATTGGTTTTGATCATTACGGGAACCGCGCTAAAGAGGGGATCTTCCCAATAATTTCAATCTTTTATGACATTTTTAATCAACAACTGTTAATTTGTGCATTTTCGATCATTGTAGCCTTTTTTACTTGGCCACCAAATCTGGAAAAATTGTTTCGTTATATCTATAGCAATATTGTTTTTAAAACTTTGTAGAAACTCATAAAAACCTTGTTTTAAATATTATTTTTGGTTTAAAAATTCTGCAGCAAGGCAGATACTATTTTACTTAAGATGGACTAACTGTTTCCTTCGACATGTTCAGTGTGCGAATATTAAGAACATGTGACAGATATGATGGCTGAATATTTACTAAAATTTAGCATATTTAATAATTGTTGAAACTGTTAAAAATTTTTTCTGCAATTTTTCTTGATTTATTAGTATAAATATAATATTTTAATAATTTTGTACCAAACAATCGGATATTTCTACAGTGCCAGCTGAATCACTGACAACAGTAAAATGTTTTAAACGAAGCCAATGTTTATAATTATATGAATTTCAACATTTTAAAACAACTAACTGCTGAAATTGGTTTTCTATATATTAGTTTACCCATCAATACGGTTGACATAAAAGTGTCTGATAAAGCCTATTATTTATCACTTATTATATTGCTATTTCACTACTTTGTCGTTATTATTTTCGGTTGTATATTCTGCAGTTACGAGGGCTTGTATATAAGTTATAAATTATGTTAATATAAATAAAATTGCAATTTAATAACATTTTTATTAAAGTCGTATCAATTTCATTTACAATAAAAAAATGCTTAATGTTCTTTTTGGGATTTTTTCTTCAGAAAGAAATAGCTGTATAACTCTGGATATAATTCGTATTTATATTTTAAATCTAACACTTATTTTTCGAAATTTGTCACGATTCATTTTTATTATCACAAACCTTTGTCGTAATGCAGCATATTTTTTTCTGATCTTGACCTTCAACTCTTTATAGGATACGCAGAACTTTATTCCGTTTTTTGATGGCGACCATCCAGATCAATTATCCCAGCTCAGCAAAGCTGCATATATGCGCAATTACAGTAAAATAGCTCGTATTCTCTCTACATCACCACAATCTATCAATGCTCCGGATAATCAGGTAAAACACTATTATTATTATCTCGAGGATACATGAAGAATATACGTACATTTTAATATTGTTTTAACCAATCTTCTTCGCACGACAGCTGTTAATCAGTATATTTGCGTTATTGCTTCAGGGGTTTATGCCTTTGCACTATGCAAGCATCAGTTCAACTGTAACTTCGGCCCAAATGCTCATTGACTGGATGGAGACCATAAACGATGTTGATGTTGTCACTGAAGTTAATAGATTATCTCACGAGGTAAGATCATTACTAAAATACAACCTTATTTCAATTACAAAATACTAAATTGTAGTTTAGGTTAATTATGTGGCAAATATTATTATATCAACAAATTTCCAGCAATGATATTTCTTTTTGTATTATATGTTTGTGACAGAATCTTTTTGTCGGCTATAAAATTTTAAATATCCATAAAATACGAACACAGTGCAGAATATATTTCAATTTAATTTATAATAAATTCGAAATATTATACAATATATTGTATATTATATCATAGAATTTTAAAAATTAAAAATTATTTCATTACTATTTCAGAAGTCTACTCTAATGTATTCTTATATCACAATGGTATTTAGAATTGCCACATAATATTCACCATTTATGTAATTAATAAGAAGTTGGAATTTTCTTTAAAAATCTACATCTGATTTCATCAGTCCAAGCAAGTTGCTGCAAACGCACCATATTAAAGTGTTTACTTTTAACTGCAGTAGCTAGCCGAGAGAACAACATGTATAACACGAAAATGAAAGGAAATAGAAGAACAGTCCTCAAATATATATGATATAGAACTAAGAAAATAAGCTAAACCAAGAGAAAAATTTATTCAATTAAAGTGCAATAAATTCCCATGCTGAGGGTTATTGCTGAGGCATACCTCAGCATAAATTAAAAAACGTGTTTTTTATTAAGTTCCACGAGCGTGTTAATATTTCCAGTAAATATATACTTGATATATATATATAAATTTTGATATATTGATTTGATATATATATTGATATATTTGATATATATTGATTGATTTGATATATATAAAATATTGATATATATATACTTGAATATATAAACGGTGATATTTATTATATTGCTTTTATTTTTTACATAAGAATCTAAAAATTTAATCGTGCTTTTTCATGAAAATTGTGTAAAAGATCTTGAATTTCACCATTTATATAATAATGAGCAGTCTGAATTTTCTGTAAAAAATCTCAACTATATTAGTCCCGAAAGTTTAATTTTAAATTAATGAATTTAATTTAAATATATTTGTAGGAACACTAAATACAACAAACTTTTACAGCGAATTCTCCTCAAATTATTAAAATGTCGTATAGTTACCAAATTCATCTTGAATAGATGATGCAAAATTTAACCATTCATTCTAACCAATTTGTTCTTAATTCTGTCAATAAAATTTACTTCCCTATTTCGTCTATTACTAGTAATAATTTATTTCAATTTGGATGCAGATAACGCGATCAGAAAATATTATATTTTTCAAATTTTGTTCTGATTAACAATCATTTAAACATAGTTAATAACAAATTTCATTACAATTGAACAGTATGGAGTATAAATTACATTGTGGTTTATAGTTTCCTTCTACTATCTTAATTTCTTAGGAATAATATATTTTTATATTATGGCATGGTCTGAAGAGGGCTAGCATGTTTGTAGTATGTAATTGATAGTAAACACATGATTTTCTTTTGTATACACAGGGCGTGACTCCTCTCCAGAATGCCTGTGTGTACGGATGTGTTGCCACGGCAGATCTTCTCTTCAAGAAGGGCGCTGATCCCAAGATCAGGGATAATCTAGGTAGAACATTGCTCCTCAAAACTATCAGTTTCGGCAAAGTACAGGTGTGTATCAGTTATACATCTTCAATAATGATATTGTTGTTTCTCACTCAGCAAAGCGTCTAGGATAAAATTATTTCATTATCATGACTACCAATTCCTTAGGAGTGGATCAGTTTTTTCTAAAAACAAAGATTTGCAATGAAAAAATTTCATCGTGGAATGTTATCTGAAATGCAGAAATTTATTAAAAGTATAAACTAAAATTTTGTAGGTATGATTTATATGTTGTAAAGAAAAGTATATTTCAAAAATAATTCTTTAACCTGAAGTAAATTAGTATTATTGAAAGCTATTAATTACATATTATAGAATGTCCCTTTTATTCTATCCAATCACAAACAAAGGATTATAAAAACACGTTTATTTTGTCTAATTTTAATAAAGAATTTTTTTTTCATAATCCAACTAAAAAAATAACTGTTGAAATTTATAATATTAAAATATATAGTCACTCATTTACAACTAATTAAACCTTTAGTACGTACACCTAAAAGTCTTGTTTTAATTCAAAATGTTAAATTTTGCTTTTATTATTTGTTAGTTTTATAAATCGGGGTTTTCACTAACCTTGAAAAGCGTTAAGAAGTCTTGAAAAAAGTCAAAATTATTATAAAGTGTTGATAATGGCCTTGAATTTAATTTTGAAATAAATTATAATTTTAGTATTTGTCGTGTAAATAATTCAAACCATATATAGCCTATATATATAATGTTGAATGACTTATAAATGTTATAAATGTTTAAAAGATATATTGTAGTTATACATATCTATGATTTAACATTTTTAAATATTTGATGATATTGAATATTCGGTTGATGCATACCATACCATATCATATTAGTATATATATGTTTAATACATGCATAATAGGCCCTATGTAGGTATGTAATATCTACAAATATGTTTTTTTATTTTTTGAGATTTATAGGATTAAAACACGTATTGGTATTTGAATTTTATTTTTGAAATTCTATCTTATCTGTTTACTTAATTAAGCTTGGGAAATCTTGTTATAGTATATCAGATTGTTTCAATCTTTTGAGGGAAAAATAATTTTAACGTAATTTTTAAAGAAATTAAATTGTAGCAGTATATAAAAATCAGTCCCCATCTCTTTGAAATTTAACACAGTTAATAAAAAAAAGTGAACTATAGAGTTACCTATCTTTACAAACCAGATTATACATTCCTCCTAATCTTCGTATCATTGCCTGTTTATAGAAACAAGGATATCTTAATCTGGTAATTTGTTGGCTGACATTGGTTGTGAATCCAGTTTTTAGAGAAACAATACTGAAAACGTTACAAATTTTAATCAGACAAGTATACTTTTTATATTAATATTATTGCCAAAAACATTTGGGAATATCAAAATATTTATATATTCAGATGACGCGATGGATCTTGGAAAATATGGAGGATAAGGAATACGTAAATGAAAAGTGTTCCTTCGTAGGCTGGAGTCCTCTGTTTAGCATTCGATACGCTGATTTCGGATTCATGACCCCCAAAAAGCAGTTGAAAATAACCAAATTGTTGAGAGAGCACGGCGCTACGTTTCAAATTTTGGAATTTAAAAATATGATCTTCAATATCATAACAGTAAGCATACTGAAGATTAATTTTATGTTTAACCTTTCACCAATTGATTTCTTTTGACCCCTACCCTTGTAATTTATATTATCAGGAATATAGACAGAATTAAATTTGCAATGAAAACAAAAACATCAATGTAAAAAATTTCTCGTATCGTTCTGTGTCAACTTTCAACCGCTAGAAAAATAAATAGTCCGTTTCTGCCAATTTCGGGTCGATATGATCCCAAAAAAAATTTCTATTTATTTTATTTTTGCGTATATATATATATATACACTTTAGAAGCTCTTTCAAACAATTAAGCAATCACAAAGTTGTGACTTTCTAATAAATTTGTGTGAAATATTTAAGATATTGTTGTTCCTATTGGAACTTGTATTTGAGAATTATGTAAAATGTAAACTAAAACTGGTATAGTTCTCTTTTGTTGAGGTTGCTGACATCTTTGAGAGCCATCAATAAATTGATCAGTTCAAATATTAAATCAATATTTCAATTTAAAAATCCACCAACAATAATCCATTATATGTATGTATATACAATAGACTACAGATTTCAATAAAATTCTAAAGATCTCTAAAAGTCTATGATATAGACTGTAAAATTCAAGGAAAACAAAGTAGCAGCATGCATAATATTCGAAATTTGTAATTCATAGTAAATTTGTCTTATTAAATAATAACTTTGAACAATTATCAGACATTCATTATTGTATGCATACTATATAAATATATAATAAATTCTCTCTATTAATATATTTAAACTTTACACTATTATCATTTCTTAGTTAAACAAACTATTTTATATAATTATTCTGTTTAAGAAGTTCAACAATTTCAAACCCTTTTTAAGAGGCCAGTGTTATTTCAGAGTTATTATCAGAGAATATTTTCTTACATGTTAGGTATGTTTTTTTTAAAATTTTATGTTTAAAATGTTATATTTTAATATTTCGTTTAGCACAAATACTTTATTATTCTCATAAATAATTTATTATTCTCATAAATAATTTATTATTCTCATAAATAATTTATTATTCTCATAAA
>JAUZND010003753.1:0-12083 GCA_034780555.1 Coelogynopora nodosa
TACATAACAGTTCATAATAATGAAATAATAGTTAATAGTTCAGTATGTCAATGAAATCAGATAACAATGTTGTTTTTAGTAATAGCATAAAGATAATCATTTGTAGCAATACTTTTTTCATTGAATAGCGTATAGCTGTGTTAACTCTAATCTAGCATAAATTATACGCTTAATCATAGCTATGTAATAGATGTAGGTACGTAGAGTTAAATTATTGATTTACGGTTTATAATTTAGACGATTATTTTATTAAGTCGACTATTTCATGGACGACAATTTTATTTATACGACTAAATTATGGACGACTTTTTCTTTACAACTTTATTATGGACGACTTTTTCTAAATTACGACTTTTCATAATATGTAACCGATAATATCCTTAAGCAAAAATAAAACAACAAACAGATATTTGTTAATTCTTAATAATTATGTCAAATCCATAACGTTTTATAAACATTCATAATGATATTTATGAACATGAACCAATATATAAATTAAACAAGCATAAAGATGTAGTATAACACAACACATATAGCATCTCCCCTTATCAACAATAGATACTTTAGGACAGATCAGTGTCAAAACTATTAGGAGGCACTCGATCCGTTCGTAGCTCGTGTGCTTTGGCGAAAAACGGGCTCCTGAAGATTCCTAAGTAAATTTTAAGTCACAATTATATCTTCCTCTAAGAATTCATTCTCTTCAATTAATTCCTGTTTCACCAACGCTAGAGGACCATTGTTTCTACTTATTTTTGATTCTCGTGAATAAGTGTAGCATGTTGGTTATTTCCACGCACTACATTAAACAATAAATTGAGCTTCTTTTAGGTCTGGTTTCGCTTCTTTTGTAGACAAATGCTATAAGGAAGCATTTGTTTCATAGGACATGTTAATGGGGTTCTTTTGCTTGACCCATAAGAGCTGAATGGCTTTAAACACGACCAGCATGAGGAACAATCATCTTAACCTGCCAAGTAAGCATCAAATGACACCTGACAAAAATGTACTTCCAGTCCAAGTTAAATTGTTTGAACCATGCGCTTTGCAATCCTATTTGATTGTGGAAAAACGGTGGTGTTTTGTGATTTGCATCCAATTCTTTTTAGCCAATAACACAATATTTGATCAGAAAATTCCGCTGCATTATCTGAAACAAGAGTATATGATACTCCTAACCTTGCAAACACGACCCTCAGTACATGCAACACTGTTTTCGGTTTTCTATAGGCATCTTGATAACTTTCGGCCACCCTAAATACGAATCTACCAATATTAGAAGTAAGCCATGTCCCGGCACATGTGCATCACGGAGTATCCTCTTTTGGCCAATTATGAATTTTACCATTTCTTAGCGGCTTGGTATTGGAGCATTTAACAACGGATCGTACGTACCTTTCAATATCATCATAATATCTTGGCCACCAAGCTTTCAAACATAATTTTGTTCTTTGTTTCCAAAATTCCACAATGAACATCGTCATGCATATCCGTTATAAATTTTGTTGTTCTCAATCGATAGCTTGTGTCTAACTGCTTTATATGGTCTTTCCGCTTCTGAACAATTCATTGGCACACTTGCATCCAAATGGTGTATGGTATAGTACTTCCTTTAATATATTGTATATCAAAGCTAATTAGCTGAATCGCTCATCTCAATATTCTCGCTGATGTCACTTTTGGCAATTCTGTTCGGGATTGAATATAAGTTCTAGTGCCTGATGATCAGTTTTCGGTATAAATGTTGATCCTAATAAAAGTATTGCTCGGTATGTTGCCAATACTAAGGCTAGTGCTTCACGTTCTATGTTCGAGTAATTTCTTGCAGCTATGTTGAACCTTATTTGAAATAAGGTTCATACATAATTGGGTGCCCCCCTTGTGACAATATCCCATATTCATCAATATCATTTTCACTTGCATCCTTTTTTAGCTCTGTAGTATTGTTCAAATCAAATGGTGCACCAACTGGTGCGGATGCAAGGATTTGTTTACCTTTTTGTCGTATATCCCAGAGAGAGAACACAATGGATTAACCTATCATAAGCAAGGGACAAACAATTAATCATTACCAAAGTATGGATATTGCCAACAAAGCACAACAAATTGTAAAAACCCTATATATTGCTTATAGCTTATTTATATAGGTAGTATAATAATCAAGTCAATTTGTTATATTGATGATAAGTTATAGCATATATGGGTCAATATTTACCATATATGGTTATTTTTCAATAGTTAACCTAAACTAGAGTTTATTATGTAATCAGGTCATAAAAATTATACTAATACAAATAGCTCGACAAGTCTTTAGAAGGTATCTATCTTAAAGGGGATATATTACTGATCCCCTTTTATCTGGTTTTGGAAATAAGTGATCGCTCTTACTAATGAACTCGCTATACAATAAACAAGCTGCCACAGGACATTCTTAGATATTTTCTGAATATTCAACTATTCTAGCCGCTTTCAAGTCTTCATATTCTTTTTAACTTAAGCATTGAAGTTTTTAAATAGTAAATCGTGATTTACCCGCAGTTATTTTTTATCGTCAGACGCTGTTCCACAAACAATGCTCTCCTTTGATAATTGCGGAAGAGTTTCGCGACGTCTAAATTAAAAAAAATTAAATCAAATAAAAGAATATAATCTCTTTCTGCAAAATTTTACAACATAATCTGTCCAAATAACTACGAATTTTCTGCATGTCCGGCTTCTCGATAAGAAAATAGCCAATATTTACCTTGAATTGACCTGATTTTTTTTTATTTTGCCACCATAGCTTTTAACATCATATATGATGTTCACTTCCGGCTTGTTACTCAAAAAATACCTATGGATTGCTGCCCGTATGTCACTAGAATTCTCCCGATAATGGATAGCTGATACTTTCTCGCTGCGTTGTAGGAAATCTGACGACTTTCTCTTTATTTCTAGATGACGAACAGAAAGTTTAGTTACGGAATAAATTTTAACCTCTCCACGAAGTTTTTGAAATATATGCATTTTAGAATTTTGTATAAAGTAGTTAGTGAAGGTTACGAGTTGTTTATTCCATTTCTTAAATTCGTTTATAAATTCATATATTCAATTTTAATTTTAAGAGGACAATATAACTGATATTTATTTACATGTTGTGTTTTTTAAAGGCAAAGTGAATATAACATGTATGGAAATATACTCTGGAGATTTTAAAGTATCACTTTAAATATATTTTTGTAGATGATCCTACTACGTGGATTTCCAGTGTTATTGGTGGCTCTCTCTGGATTGTGTTGCAATATTCACTTTTTATTTTCTATCGTGATTGAGCAAGGTTTATATATTTATAGTTTGTAGATGAGATGTCATTTTATAATACAATTGTTTAGTTTGGTATTTCTGTGGCTAATGATTTCGGTTAGAAATCTAATCATTAATTAATTAGTATTTTACACAAAATTAACATCAGGATCTATTTTACTATCCGGATCATTATGGATCCATAATGTTACATATAGATAATCTTTCATTGGTATATATTTTTAGGGTAGTGACCTATGGCAACCAAAGTTAGTATGATGACTCACAAATATAATATAAATATTTTTATACTACTTACAAATATTTGTAAGTAGTATATAATCGTCAACATTTTAATTAATGTCTAACGTGATACTTAGACCTGCAACATTAAAATCTTATTGTTTTATTATAAATATTGTTTTTAGAGCGTTTTTTAAATTTTGGACGATAATGACGTCATTTTTGTTTTTAGCCTATAATTTTTTATGTTTACAGCTTATGACAGTCAAACTGTGTATGTTTACTCGCCAACATAAGCCAAATAGTTTATACTACTTTTATTTTGAAATTCGGTTAAAAATCGGTTAAAGTTCAACGAAGTTAGATATTTTAGTGATTTACAGCTGATTAAATCAATATTTTTATTTGGTTGGGGTGTAGTCCTATCCACTTTTCCTATACTAACTACTATTATATAATTTACTGGTTTTTTTCTTTCAGATTATTGAACAAAATTCCAACATTTACTGGGATAATATAACGACTCTCAGAGAATATCTGATAACTACAGAATGAAGCTGTTCCTTGCTTTTCTGATTGCATCTTTTAATTTTTTGCATAAAACGGTAATTATATATTTTTTTATTCAAAAAGTGCATTTCTTCAAAAAAAACTTTATCACTGAAAAGATCTCCCCAGAAAAAAAAGCCTAACTATACATTTTTGTTGTCTTGGATTTTGATCTGTAGAAATGTCTGAAAGGGTAGTATGAAAAGTGGACCTAAACCTCCCCCTCAGCCCTAGGACCGGGTTAATTTTTTTTAAATTGATGTATTTTAGATATATCAAAGTCGTTTTTGGGTAAATTGGAGTCTGATAATTCTAATTTGGGGTTAATATTATGTGAATATGGAGTGAATAGAGGTATCTAAATTCATTTAGTGGCAGTCGCGAAATTAATACAGTCAGCGGAGAAAACACCAAAGCAATCGATGGATGTTACGATAGAGAATGAGGCCAAAGAGATCGACTTTTCTGACTACATTTCTGAAGGAAATACAGAAAGGCTTACAAGAAATTTACCTTTTACAGATTTAGAACAAAGTACAAGACAAAATTATGAAATATATACATTGAACTATCACTGGAACGATTTGAAGAAGAGGTCATAAATAATCAAGAGAATACTCCATTTCTCACCTATTAATAATTTCTAATAGAGTTTCAAACTATTTCAGTCTATTTTTGACAAATCTCAAACTGTATACAATAAAGTATTTCTGTATAACACTTCGATTACACTTCTATTTTATCCACCCTATATTTTACTTTAATAAAAAAAACTTTTTTGTAATAATTTTTACTTTTCTTTTTTACATATAAAGTGTATATATTATTTATGATTATACTAACAACATATATGATCTTATCCAATAATATAATAATAACGGAACATACCGATTTGAAATAATGGAATTCATTGTCACTGCATCGCTATGAGTCAATTCACAATGTGTGCGGTTTATGCAATACGTCAGTAAGAGGATGAATAAAACCACCATCCACTGCGATAGCTAAATATAATATAATTCAACTGCGCACGATTATTTGCGTTAATTAGTGTAGTCTTAAATCAAAACTCTTGCTTACTATGTTGGCTATAGTAAATTTTCTTTGCGTCCATTAGATTGTTCATATTAATTTTATTATACAACAGTGAACATAGTTGTTTTTAATAATAACATTATTAATGAAGATATAGTCAAAACATGTATTTAGGTCTACTTTTTCAGCCCTCTACTATATTAGATCCGCTATGGTCACCAACTTATTGTGAATAGTTAATTAATAAATATTAATTATTATTGAATCGAAGCATTATAAGGAGTTATATGCAAAACATATATTTGAGCCTGCTTTTCCGACCAATACCCTGTTTGAAATGATATTACAAAATATTTACTACTCCATTAGATCCTCCATAGTCACTAACATATTTAGTCATGAAACAATTATGTAAATAGAAGCATTAAAAAGTTATAATATAAGTAAAAAACATGCATTTGGGCCCACTTTTGCGGCTTTGATCCATGTATGGTTGAAATGGAATTTTGAAATTATTAACTGCTTTATTGGACACAACATTAGGTTTAGTGAATTGACAAGTGGAGATGAGTTATCGATACCTTATTTCTGATAACCTCCAAAATAGCAAAATCGAACTTAACGGGATTGATTTACTAAGATACGACATTGACCTGGTTGAAATCGCCAAACGGGAAGTCAGCAAATGACCAAAGTTAAATGTCTATATTTGCTGAAAATGTATAAAAATCATTCTTAATTTTGTTGGTCAGTTACAAATTTGTCCTAAAGGTACTGTAATGTGAAATAAATAAATGTTTTGAATGAAATCAAGGTAACTTACAGGATAGTATGATAGTGATTAATCCTGTGTAGCGGTGGTGAGGGTATCTTAAAAAGATATTGTGCGCACCATATGTATATTGTGCCTTCCAAAAACATCAAATTAGCTCATTTTTTGTAGAGTATTTTAAATTGTGAACTATTTTATTATTTATACAATTACAACTTGATCATATACCCCAAGTAACTTACAAACATGTTATACATAATATATGCAAATGTAATGAGTCATATATGTGTTTAAAGAAAGTAAAACGGTCCTATAAACACAGAATATTAAATTTTTCTGTAGAGATTGTAATAATATTTTAATTTAAAACTTTTAATCTTATATTTTAAGCTGACAAATAATTATGTATATATTTTTAATTTTTGAAAATTATAATATTTGATGTTTCTATTAAAACTACTGTTTTATGCATACTTATGCAAATATTTGTAATTCAATTAAAATTTTAACATCTAAAAATAAATTAATTTAATCTAAAATATAACCGCAAAAACATGAAATAGATGGGTAATAAGGACACTAACTTTTCATGCAATTTTAAAGAAAATACCATTACGTTGCATATTTCTTTTAATTTTTATAATCATAACTTCTGTTTTTAATATAATCCATAAAGTTAAATGTTTTACGTAGTTTGTATTCGTATAATTATATATATGAACAGGTGTTATTTTTTTTACAAAAATGTTGTAATGCACTTAAATATATCTTTTTACTGTAAAATATTTAAAAAATTTGTAAAAAACTGTCGTAATAACTCTCACATACGTAAATAATTGGATTTGTTAAGATTTACATAATTTAACCTTAAGTTAACATATCGATTTTCGCTTTTTAGACCGCACCTGGTGCCCTTTACATTGACGTTGTAAAGTATGAAAATAATCTCGGTATTCGGAGATCAGATCAGGGCTACAAGGAATCATGCGGTGACAGAGGATATTGCAACACGAAACTTTACTTCTGCTTTAATGCGCAGCCTAAAATTGAGTAAGTATACTGATTGATTAATTTTACAAGTATGTGTGTTTTATTAATACATTTCTAAAAACCGAATATTTGTTGTTACTAAAATGTTGTGAATAAAAACATAACTACTTTAATAATAGAGATTTTGAAAAAAAGGATCGTGTTTTTTATTGTGTAAATTTAATGTCAACATTTCGTTAAATTAACTTTGTTTTTATTATACTTTGAAGTCACAATTTGACTAATGTAAACAAATACACGTTTTTTTCTAAGTTTTATGTTATTACGTATTCATAATTATTTGAAGGAATTGATGAAAACGCCAGCCCAAAGATTAATCCACTTGATTATATTTTTACATATATTTCAATAATTTCAAATGTTGAAGTCAACTAATTTGTAAGACATATAAACCATTAAGTATATATATTCATATTGATGTAAACAAATAAAGGTATACATTAAAATGATCTACCCTAAGTTGCTTGTTTTAATTGCATCATAATATTGCACACGTTAATACATTTGTTAACAGTGCATGCCTCTCCAGGTTGTTATGCGTCCGATATACACTAGGACCTTAAACATGCATTGATCAAGCGCTCGTTTAGCTATACACTCTTGTGTGAAGCATTGAAATGATTCTATTCGGTTTGTTATCCACATTGAACTAGCAATTCATTCATCATAACCTGCGTTATAAGGAGATTGTGTCATTCCCCATCTAAAATGTTACTGCATTTTTTGCATATTATCAGATTAATGTTTCCATGTTCTCTACATTGCTGGCCGGATAACTTGGTTCACATTTATATTCCTTGCTTAGCTCAGAAATGTTCTCCTTCGTGGCTTTGACTTTAATAGGCTGATTGCGCAAAAAACATTTTATTGACATGTTTCACGACATAATTGAATGCAACTTATTTAATTTGATATCATTTTATTATCATGTTTGACAACTTTGTACGTAGATTTTAAATGTTAAAGTTTATGTATTATAAATATAATAAATATTGCTTGATTAAAACTGGGATGAAATATAATTTTTTAAGGTTTAAACTGATTTTATATTCCTCTAAAGTCAATATTTAATATACAAGTAAACATTTATTGGTTTACTTAATATTTAATATACAAGTGAAGGTTTATTGGTTTACTTAATATTTAACATACAAGTGAAGATTTATTGGTTTACTTAATATTTAATATACAAGTGAAGATTTATTGGTTTACATAATATTTAATATACAAGTGAAGATTTATTGGTTTACTTAATATTTAATATACAAGTGAAGATTTATTGGTTTACATAATATTTATTATACAATTGAACATTTTTTAATTTTGTTTAATTTTTATATATGCATTTCTTCATATTTCTTCAATTTTGTTTTATTAAAATCATCTTTACGATACTGTTTTATGTGATTTTTTTAATATTCTATTGTTATAGCCTATTGACTACTTTGTGCAAATTGGTAAAGTATACATATAATTTAACTCTTCGCAGTCCTTGAGGGGGTTTATTTTATCCAACTGTTAAAGAACGACACAGCTGATCGTGATAACATTTGGAGCTATAAATGAACAATATTTACTTGTGGTCACTATAGAACTAGACATTTTTCTAACCCCCCACGTAGTTCATATGACCCCCTAAAAATTTCAGATTTTTAAAAAATTATTTATTTTTTTAGTTTTTCCGTTTAGTTAATCAAGTTGAATTTTTAGAAATAAAAAAATATTAATATTTTTACTATTCACCTGCTTCAATAGCCAATGTAAATCCAGAATTCAATTTTTTCCGACATCTGCCCCAAAAATTAAATATTATTTAGGAAAAAGGTGTAAAAGTGCTATTTATGTAATAGACACACAAAATGTTGGCTTTGGAACCAGTACCAACCGGGTATTTAAAAAAACTATAATTCTGACATCCAACAGTATCATATTCATGTGAAATGTTGTTTGTTGTCATAAAATATTGTATATATCTAGTATGCCAAGTTTAAAAGTAATTGATTTATCAGAACAACTTGATCTCAAAAAATTCTTTTTATGACCTAGGCCGGTCACACCTTGGAAGATTACGTGACACATTAAAAAAAGTGTGTATTACATCTTGATTTATTTGATTTATTTCATTGATAAGTGCTTAATTATATTAAAACATATAGTTATACATAATTAATTTATGCTATATTGGAGCATTTATTCATTAACTTTTTTTTCAACCTATGCATTTTGATTTGAAAGTAGAGGTATAGTACAACAAAAGAAGTTGTAGAGAAACATATAGGTGAACACATTACATAATATAAAGTTTTTGTAAGTACATAAACATACAAAAACAAAGGTCCGTTAATATTAGAAATATCCATAATTTTGTACATTGCTAAAATAAAATAAAATAATATATATATAATAATTTTGCTAGAATTCAGTAAGTTCGTACTAGTCTGTCCACCAAAATAGCATTTTATATTACTCAAATATTTGGAAAACTTACAGATATCTAATGTATCATAATTATTTAACTTACAATTTAATTTTGTACCGCAATAATTTCTCCTTTTTAGGATTTATTTCCAAGTGTCATCAAAAGGTCTAAAGATTATGACCAATAACATAAAACAATAAAAAAGTTATTGCCTGTTTGAGCTACAACAATATTTTTTGCAAATGTAGAATATATTTATTGTCACTCTTTCATAATTGGCCTTTTATGACATAATCATCAAAATATCGACACAGATATTTGTCAATAATCATTTCGCCCTATTTTTGTGGAGACAAAGTACGCGTATACAAAATTTCATCTAAATCGATCAATGAGAAAGATGACCCCCACCAAGGACTACTACATATAGAAAATCACAAGGACTGCGAAGTGCTTATATGATAAAGTTACTTAAAAAATGTATTAAATGTATTATATATTTTGTTTCTGTGATCTGTATTATTTCCAGGTTCAACAATTTGTATGTTTTTATTTTTGTTTGATTAATAAACGTTAATTCTTTTAGTTCTAAATGTTATAATACCTACTTATCATAATATTGCGCATGCTATTATAGACATATTGTGCATTGTGTTAAGACGTTTATTTTGGTTTCATTTTGGTAGTTGCGATTGTTTGTATTAACGTATTTATTATTAAATGTGGTGTTGTGAGTTCATAAGTTTTGTTCTTTTATATGTAAGTATATATAATGTATATATACAAATAAAGTGTAGCGTATGGTTCACTTCACTTCGCTTAGCTTTTTATTATTATATACATTAACCATAATTATATACTTCCAATTAATTATATTATGCCCCTTAATAATTTAACTACGCAATATCCAATAGTTCTGTGATTGATTGAAGTGTTCAATCTTATTCACTTTATTATTTCATGTCATACTTTTGTAACATTTCATCTGAATATATATTTTAGTATTATATTTTAGAATATAGATTAAAATAATCTGTCGCAAAGAAGAGATATATTCTGCACTTTTGTTTATTCATTTCATTATCAACCATTTCAAAATTAAAATGTTTATAGCTCATATCTGTTTAATATTAGGTGTAATATGTTTATATACAGAATATATAATGTATATTTTCGTTCGTAGACTTGCTTTATCGATTTTAATGTCAATATTACTATCAAAATTGGGAATGTTTAATATCAGCGATAAGAATACAACGTTTGCAACAAGTAAAATATTAGTTTTTGCAAAATATATAATTGTGTCAACAGGTTATGAGTGCAATATACAAATTACACATATTGTATTCTACTAGGCAAAGTCAGTTCCACTATAATTAGGCAGTGTTGAGGAAACGATAAATGGAGTAGTTCTGAATGCCGTTCTTTGTCGATGTTGTCACAGTTGAATAATGTAAAAAGTTCAACAAGTTATCGTGCAGCAATAAGTGAATTATTTCTTCTAATGATATTCCCTCACTCTTTAATTTATTTAACAAATCGGTCGTATAATATATTCCTTTGCATCCAGGAATCCATGAAGCTAGAAACGTCATTCTTATGATATTAACATTTATTATTTTACAAATCCTGAGTCACAAAACGTTTTCATAGTTTTCATCTATTGAAAACGAAGTGCTCACCGCTTATATTTTAAGCAGACATTTCTATACTAAATTATATTTTTCTGAATCTCTTCGTAACTACAACAATATTATAGCATAGTTTATCACTATTTGAATGTATTTTTCGAACAATATATTTCATAATGATGACGTGAGTATTTTATAATAAACTAGTAAAGCATTTTGTAAATATAGATTATATAAATATCAAAAAAAGAATGAAAATATTTTCACTAAAAAGCACTTGACTAAATCTCCTAACGCACTCGGAATAAGGATAACTGTTTATATTACAAAATGTTAGGAAATTCACATTTGGCTGTAACAAACTCGTAACAGCCGGAACACTGATTGATCCCAGAACTACAATTATCATATTTTAATAGAATAGGTAATCTTGATTACTGTTGGTGCAAAGTTCATATACATGATTAATTAAAACAGTATAGTTTACAAATTCTATGTTTATTACATGAAATGCTGTTATGACATGTTTATTATACATGAAATGCTGTTATGACATGTTTATTATACATGAAATGTTGAACACATCAGAAAATTAGTTATAAAACAAACACGAATGAATGAATTTCTAAGAAAATAAATCTATATTGATGCGTATAGTTGTAATGTATAACACCCACTCTCTAACTGTATGCAAGCTCGTTCGTTTGATATTAATATGTATGATTATTTTAGAGCCATTTCGTCTGTGATATAATTCAAAATGTAACTTCAAATTAATTGATTTAATTGTTAATAATTAAAAACAAGTTAAATACTTAATATAGACTTATTGAATTTTTTTTAAAGACTAAATGTTTAGAAATTTATAGACGGATCCTTTTATAAATGCAAAGTTAACATATAATTTTTTTTTATATAATCTTAAATTGTTCACTCAAGCTAGGGAAATCCACAATGAATATATATATATATATTGTATCTTTGAATATTACACTAACTTCATACAATTTCCTTTAAATAATCAAAAAAATTAAAGTTGTTATTGGGACATTTATTAAAACGTTTTCGACCTTTTTTGGCCTTCTTCAGTAATAAAATTTTA
>JAUZND010003754.1:0-32912 GCA_034780555.1 Coelogynopora nodosa
GTTTGTTGATTCAAAAATCTAACCCCCCCCCCCCCCCCCCTTGCTCTCCAGCCCTAGACTGAAAAATGTTTGAGTGAGTAATATTATATTATACGTATAACTATTTTGGTTATTTGGTCTCTGCGTAGACAGATTACCTGACGATAGGGTGTGTAAATCATGACTTTAAAATATGCGCTATATTTTCGGTGCTATTTCATTAATCGCTCACGTTGTCGTTTTTATAGCTTGTAATGACTCCGGTGTAGCGCTACAAACTATATATTCAAAACCGATTTCTTGCTTATTTTGTATAATTATGAATTTTATTATTTATAGTACAATGTTTTAAGTATATTATGTATCGGACAACTGTTTTATTTTTAAAAAAATGCCGAGACCAATTAAATCAAACGTGGTTTTTATAGGTCGGATTTCTAAAATATCATACTTTTTGTGTAGCTCCAAACACATAAACCTTTTAATTCGTATTTTTTGATATATACATTTATGTATAATTACAATATACTTTTTTTATATTATCTATTAGCCATTATCTATAGATATCAACCGATGGCAAGTTTAATTTAAATAATATTTTCGATGAATTGATAATAATAACATTTAAGCTACGTATAATTTCTAACTAAATATGTTATATTTACATTTTCCTATAGATGATAGTATTATAACTATGTAAATTAGTCGTATCAATACTATTCTTATTTATGAAGATTTCAATGGTTGTTCACGAAAATTGTAATCATAATTGTTGAACTTGTAAACACCTGACTTGTCATATATCTAAACAAAATCTTGTTTCACTTAACTTGTAACACATTCATTTGATTATGTGCTTGTCTTTCTGACACTAACTTTCTAAGTAATGTTAGCTATCTATCAGTGCTAAATAATGCTTTAGTATTGCCACATAATCGAGATGTATGTACGATATTCAAAATATGAGACAAAACGAAGTCGTGTTTTAAACAGATATATTTTTATAACTATTACCAAATTGATTTTTGAAATGAATAAAATATATATTTTTCAATAACAATTTTATAACATTAAACTTTTTTTTGACTGCAGTAAAATGTTTAAACATCTAATGTTCACGAGCAATATTTCTGTTTTTGTATTTCTACATCTAAATTATTGTTTTTCTTAAAATACAGTTACAAAATACTATTGTGCATGTAATATATATATATAAAAACTCAGACAAAAATGTTCCATAGTAATTTATACAGTTTAATTGGATAACAGATATAAAATTATATGTGTCATTGTTGTAAATTGTTTAAAATAATAACCCAAAGTTTGAGTAATTATAGGTTACAATTTACTCCTTTTCTTTCTTCGCCCCCCCCCCCTCAATCCTCTTGTTTCTCTCTCACCCTTCTTCCTATTTATGTGCACAGTTTTAGTGATTAGACACTTCTACATATCTTCCTGGTTTATTATGTATAGCAATATATAGTTAAGAGCTAAATAAATATTTTAATTAATATTGCCTTGCAACCCTCCCCCCCCCCTCAATCACTTCACCGTCTTAGATTTTCGTGTCTCCTCTCCCATTGCTCCCAAGTTTTTCTTGGTCGTTGTTACATTTTTATAGTCTGCAAATGAAAAAGAGTAAAATACGATATATTTAAAGTTACGTGCGAAGAGAACTTATTATAGTATCTATCCTCCATTTTTTCTCATAAAATCGATCGATGTGAGCATTAATTATGCATAATCTGCTGGATATTGCATTATAGCCTTTAACGCTATATTGGGTTGTTTTTATTGTCAGCATTATATCTAGGTATGCCATAATATAATAGCATGCATTTCAATATTTCTATGAAAATTGTAAAGAAAAAAATTGCGTTATTATATATAATGTACATATATATATATTTGCTATCATAGCATATGCACATTTATAACCTACAGTAATAAATATAAATGATTAATTCAGCTGTAAGAACAGCTTTATGCAAATTATATTTTTCTTGTCAATAAATTGTCTCATATAATTAGATTTTCTGAGGGTCTGTAGGAATTCAATAAAACATTTTAATTCATTATAATATATTTAATTATGGACCCTTTTTTATTTAGTTTTGTAGCAGAGATATTTATTGTATATACATTAGGTTGTTATATTGGCTTTATGGCATGTGGCGGGTCTTTCTAACTGAATGGAAGTTTACACCAAAAACCACTTACACCGCTTTCATTATGCTGTTCACATCTAGTTTTAGTTCTAAGTTTTCAATATTACTTATTTTTTATTTGTGGGCTGAGCAATCTCGATAAAAACATTACGTTAATATTATCGATAACATTTTAGACTATCTGTGGATCTATCGTGTGAGTTTACTGTCTGCTTTTGTATCCACATTGCTGTGTGTTCTATTGACTCTTTTTTAACGTCTTTAGTTTATGTTGGAACCTCTACAAATTATCTGGTTATATAGATGAATTTTGATAGACTTGCATTATCTGGTTATACCTTTAAACTTGATTTATAAAATGTAATTGATTTATTAAAATTGATAGTATATTGTATTTTATGCTTTTAACATGGCTATTGTTTTTGTTAAGCATTTTTAAACAAAACTTTGTAAAATATGATAGCATCATTTACTTTTTAATTCATTAAATTTTTTAATTGTTTTATTAATTACGCCTATAGTTGTATTAAATTAATTAATAAGCGAATTGTTTTGCTTTTTATACTATTTATATATATATATATTCAATATATATTATAATTTTCATGTTAATTATGTTTATTAATTATTTTTTTTTTTAAGTTATAGTATATTATGTTAGATATCAAAACTTTCTTTTGTACATTGAAAAATATTTTGTTATATGCTTAATAATTTACCAGCGTTCTACAACAGCAGTCAATTTAGCTTTATACGATCGTTAGTTTGAAATAATGAAGCAATATTGTTTTAAAAAGATATGGAATGAATTACAAAATCAATAATCTACGTATATTATGTTATATCTATCTGGGCGTTTTCATGTTGTTTGAAACTGTTTTCATTAATATAAATATCATAAATAAAAACAGTACAGGGTACTCTATAATGCACTCTATAATACTCTATAATATTTTAATCCTTGGAAAGTTTATTATAAAATTATGTAAATGCGCTTGAATGTCTTCATAAGTTTAATAATTTAGTTATAATTTCGAGATTTAATTTATAGTTTTATGCTTTCATTAAAAATGTTAATTTTATTACTATAAAAAATATTTATAGTTATAAATGAAAAGTTTTTTTAATTCGCCCTTGCCTTTAGACGTTAACATTATTTTAACCTTTTATTGACAAAACGTTTTCCAGTAAAGTTATCAACTTTTATTATTTTTACTTTAAAATAGAATGTAAACATTCTCCTGTTATATCTATGGAATAATCGCCCCGTAAAATTGTTCGTGTAATTATTGTAATCAAACAGTTGCACTATATGCAAAACTATTACTTTATTATTTTAGCTTTCTAATCTATCTTATTTTATATTGAATACATAATTACTCTTTACGATGCACAGGGGTCTAATGAGGCTTATATCAGAGGTGCATATATGAATATTTTGACTGACTGTTCGGTTTCCGTGATTGACGCAGGTTTTATAGGCGAAAAGTCACCCGGAGGCCATAATATTATTTCTTATATATAAATGTATTTTTATGTGTATATATATATATATTATATATGTATATAATATATATATATATTATATATGTACATTTTTTGTGAACTATTTTATAATATAACATTTCTCTCCTGTATGTATAAGGGTATACTATGGTTTGTGTGAGTTTTGAATTTATTGCAAATGTTCGTCTCGTCTGTCTATTATGTTTTAAATATTAATATGTAATTTTAGAAATGCTGATCATTATTAAACACACGCATAATATACTACGAGACCGATTTTTTACCAATAACTTTCAAACGTACCAAATGAAATTAGTTTTTGTTAACAGCTAATTCATACTGATTGATTTTCGACTTTGATTAAAAAAATTATTTAATTATATCTATGTAATTTAGATAACTATACATTCAAAGTTCTTTAAGGCGGCAATTGTCTAGTTTGAATATAATTATTTATAAAAACCATTTTCGCTATGATTTTCTAAATATATTTAAATTCTATTACAATTAATTTCAAACTTAATATGAATATAGTGTATACATATTGTAAACAATACAATTCATGTCCTATGTTCTGTATATAGTGCACTATATTTTATCATTTATATCACTTGATGATTGTTCTTGATTAAAAATTTCGGTTATCCAGTTCTTGTTGCGGCATGTGCTATGTACATATTATATACATGTCAGTATTTTATAAAGTGTCACCCACCAAATAACGTTACAGTTAATCAGTATCATAGTGTTTTAGTTGTATTCATTTCGCACATATTTCGGAAGCTAGTTGTCGTCAGTGTATATTTCATAAATTTCCGCGTGTTCGTGTTACATTTCAGATTAACTAACATTTAATTTGTACATTGCAATCTCCTATTTACAATTATACTTTACAATTTAATATAACTTGTATTTAAACAGGTTCACGAAGCATTCGTAGTTACAAAGTGAAAGTTTTTTTAAGGTTTTACAAATTTTTGAAGTCTCCGATGGTTCTAAATCTACAAATAGATGTTCACAATTGTTTTGTATTTTATTATCTTGTCAATCTAGAAAGAAGAAAAAAATTAGTGATCATTAGCCTTTAGATTTTATTATGTTAAGAATTTAAATCAAGTGCATAAAATTTAGAAATTAGCTATTATAATATAAAAGATAAACATACTATATAATACGTTCTGTCATATAAATGAAAACATCAAATATTTTTATCTACAACATAACAATTCTATATTGAATTTTCGTGCACGTAAAATATTTTGTCCAAGAAATCCTATATAGTAATGCTATTTTATAATATCGGTGATTATTATTCGAATTTAATTTTTTTTAATATCGGTGAATACTAATTTGAAGTGTATTGTTGAATTGAGATATAAACAAGGAGACTCCTTCAAAGGGTGCATTAAAAAATATAAATTCGATATGCAAAACATTATTGCATACACTTTGAATTATAAATATATAGAAAAACAAAAAATATATCATGATCAATTATACATTCATAAAAGTTGTATTTGACAATATCATTTATAAAAAAAAGAACATCATTTATAGTTTATAAGAATAATCAATAAATATTACACATTTGGCGCTAGCATGGGTAAATCATAATTTGCAATTAGCATAAAATATGTTTTGTATTTTGATAAACTTTTACAAATGTTCTTTTTGTCCATACTGTATTTTTAAAATAAATATTCCGTATGTATTGTTAGATTGATCGCACTCGTTTTTATTGTTTGATATACAGGATTGTTAAATACAGCTTCTTACACTTATATTATTTTATTAATTATGTTTTGCTATTGCGTTAATTGTAAAATATATACTCCGATAACTTCTGACTTCGTATACATTATTGTACCATTTTAAAGTGTTAAATTTAACACTTTAAAATGATTTATCATATTTATATCAATAAAATCATAACCCCTAAGATAGATTCGTGAACTTTTTATTGTTACTCAGGATGATTTTGAAAAAATCAGCTTTGTTTGAATAATTTTCAAGTCCCCTAATGCTCCTGAACTAAATATCCGTTTTATAAATTTAGTGCTTTTTTTATCGTTATCTGTTTACTAAAATATCACTCAATTAAATATATTTTTCCACCATACAAATATAACAATACTTTTTATGATTTACATCGATGCCTTTTTGCCTACTAATTGCGATATTTGATTAGCCGGATTGTTTCAGAGAGATTTGGCGTGATAATAAAAATTCATTAACATAAATGAATTAGTTAAAATACTGCTTTCTCTTTCAGTGTCCCCTTTAAATTTTTGTCAATTGAAGCAGAATTATAATCAAAACATCTTGCATATTTACATTAATGGACTACTATTATGAACCATTATTTGGTCACCTTTATTGATCTGGATCATAAAAATACCCCTGCAAAGCGAATCATTTCCTTATTGTGAATTGTTTAGTTTGAAAAATTGTTTTTAACGCAATTAAAAAATACAATATAAATTCTGACAAAAATATCGCTGATCTGGTAATTGGTAGCGGTTAATTTTACTTAGAATGGTTTATTTACTCATTAATTAAGTTTATTGTATTGTTATTGTGAAACCAAACAATTCGCATAAAAACTAATTTCTAAAAAATTAATGTGTTTTAATTTTAAATTAAGCATATAGCAATATTACAATCTGTGAAAAGTTTTGCTAAGCTGTTGTAATTTAATTAATCCATGCAAGTATTGTACTTGATTCTTCCAATACAATACTCCATACCCTCCTCACCTACAGACCAACGTTCGTCGACTTTCAAGCACAGTCTTGAATCCAGAGTCCAACCCTGCCCCTCTAAACGCCGAGTTGCCAGATAACGGCGAAACCACAGACGGTTCCCTGCGTGGCTCTCGGACGCAGTGTTTCCTATGCCGTTTCCGGAGTCCGGGTGGCGTCAAGGGGCTGCAAAATCACTTACAAGTGTTTCACAACATTTTCAATGTTACCAAACAATCGTGGGCTCCACAGGACAGGTATGTGTGCTCCAAATTAAAACACTAGAATTGTAGATTTCATTGCGCAATAAAAGTTCAATTTCGATATTCTGTATTCTACTACAGAATTTCGGAGTCTTCAACAGCTTCTCAAGACGACCAATTGTCGCCGAGGATGTCGAACGGTGTTGCTCACGGTCACGAAGAGAACGAGGCTCTGTTCACTAACAATCATGAGCCGGATACAACACGGATGGAGGATGGAACGGTGGTTGTTCAACCTGCAGGTTAGGAGTCAAAACAGTATACCAATTTTATAAATATTATTGTTACATGATTACAGCCATGTATGACGTGTGTTGCATCCAGGCGTAGCAATACGTGTTTATGTTACTGCTTTATGATTTTGAAGCTTCATTTAGCAATATTATGTTCTCCTTAGACGCCCCGTTGGTTCCGCTGGAAGAAGGCCTCACTGGGCGGCAGCTGGCTCATTGGCAGACAAGCGAAACCTTCAAGGAGGAGAAAGTGGAGTTTATTAAGAAGGAACCTGAAGACGGTCAGGTGACTACCGGTTATTTAGTTTTTTCTAACACTCAGAACTTCTGGACAGTAATGCTTATAAATGATGTGTATTAATCAAACCCATTTTTCTTATCTTGAATATATTATATATACTGTATTAGTATTACATAATCAATTGATTGATTAAATATTTCTTTAAACGATGTATGTTTTCCCAAAATATAGTTCTATGAGTATAATATATTTCTCCCGAAATATATATGTAAATTCAACTCATCCATATATTTTATTGCCTCGAATACTGTTTAACTACAAAATAATTTAATTCAATACAACTATAAGTTGTTGTACACAAAATTATCATCTGTATTGTTTTTTGCAATATTTATTTAATTAATATTCTGTAACATGTTAATGGAAATATAAGATACAGTTTGATTTGTTTATATAATTATTATTACAAAAAAGAAATATAGATAATTGAAAATATTGTGTATATAATTTATACTGCACATGAATTCACGTAAATTTTGTTGACCGTATTATATTATTAAATATTGTCATTATATTTATTATATTGCTTTTATTAGGATTATATAATATTGTTAGGCAAACCTACTATCCATAAGGCCAACTAACTCACGAAGCCAATAATCCACTCTGGGCCATCCAATCTCATTAGATCAACTATCTATAAATTAACTTTTACATTCATGGCAACTTGTTAAGTAATGTAGGCTTGCAAGATAGGTATAATATGATCAATACCTATACTATCACATGACCACCAATTTATAAATTGCGGCAAAAAGGTCGATTTTATAATAAGCAAGGTTTTATTTTGAATAGTTTTATATTTAAATGTTCTCATGCATTTAAAATGTTGTATGTTCTCTAATACGGCTGTAGTTGGCCTCACGGGCTTGTTTGTCTTTTGAGACTCTTTAATATTAAATTAATTAACAAAACACAGAGATATCAGAGCTCACACTGCATTAATTTATTAAAACCAAATTTTCGGCGCATGCGCCCTAGCCATGGTAGGCAATGAAAAAAGCAACGAACAGTGAGAATAGTTGTATACAGAAAAAATTTTCTGTGCAGCCAGTCAGAACGCGCTGGAGCGCAGCGTATTGTTTGTGGTGTAGACAAACAGTGCATGTATATAAACAATCTATGTGTTAAGTTAAACCGATATAATACAGATAAAATTGATACTATGTTTATATTTTGGGAAACAAATTATATTGCAGCTGTTTAGCTTTACAGAGAGTACCTTACTGATAAATATATATTACTTTATTCTATTTTTATTAAGGTGGCAAACTTCTATCTAAAAAAAATTCCGCGAAATAAATTATCCTTGTGAGGTGGCAGAGTTAGACAGTTGGGTCGGTTGGTTGCATGTCCCAGTGGCAGTCAGTGAACCTCCCTCCTCTCTCCACAGCAGCCAGCGGCCCCCAACCCCCCCACCGGCGGTGGTCGGACCAGCATAGACCTGCTCTGCGCCTCTCTGGGCTCCCGCAAGCGCAAGATGGGCTCCTCGGCGGTGTCGGCGGCTCTGGCCTACCGGCGGCGCATGTCCCCCGGCCCGCTGCTCGCCTCCTCCCCCACCGGCGCTGCCCAGCAGCAGCTTCGTGTCAACGGTGGTGACGGTGGTCGTCAGCTGCAAATGCCGCTAAGCTCGCAAGCACACTCCAACTCCCTGCAGGTGGGTGATTCACACGGAATTTTATGTGGATTATATTAATATTTATCCGAGTTCCCTCAGGCATTAGAAACGTTGAAAAGATATGGATTTTTTTCAATCTGTAAATATATATATTTTTTTTAATTAATAAAATTAAATCGTATTCAATTAGTGTTCTGTTTAAGAGAAAAAAATTGTTATTGTAAATAAATAAAAGGATACCCTGTTATCATTAAATGATAATCTTTAAATGTAAATCTTATTTTTTTTCAGTATAAATAAGATTTAAATTATTTTTTCTAAAACATTTGATATAACTCTCTGTATAAATTGTTTTTATCTTTATTTAAAAAAAACATACAAGCATTGTATTTGTTTGCTTTTGATATTCTGATCCTAAAATTTAAGTAGGTTCACGGAAATTTATATCATTTTTCATCAAGGGAAAAACTAAAATCCGTTGAACTTGTTATATCAAGTTCAAAATGGATACAGTTACGCTTATTCCCATTAATAATTCCTTCCTTGTCGTGGCGATGCTTTATTTTTTTATTTTGCTTAGAGTGATATATTTTTGGAGTTCTTCAACATATTCTAAAAAAACCTAAATCACTAATTATATAAGTTTTCCTTTGAGTAGCATAATGATGTAAGATTGGGAAAATAGGCCTTTCAAAATTGACATGTAAAATTATTAAAGATGATTAGACATCCTCTTCATAAGAAGTAAGTAAACTTCATACAAAAAAATTACTAAAAGTTTGTAAACTTACTTCGTACTAAGAGGGTTTCCTAACACTAACAAATAATAATTTATCCGTCTCATTACAATAAAATTCTATAATATATATTTTTTTTTACTTTTCTGGATAAATCTTTAAGAATGCCGATGTTACGTTTTCATCAGTTTTTTTGTCTTGAGAAATGACTCTTTTTAAAAAATAGTAAATCTCACACAATATAAGATACATCTCGATTGTCTACTTTTTATATAGTTATTTATTTCTTTATTTTCGATAATATTTTTTAAACCGTTACAATTTCTGCTTCTCTATCTGAAAACCTAACATAAAATTATGTAGAGAATAATTCCGGTTTGTAAAGTTATTATGTAGGTGGCTTTTGTTCAAAAAGCATTAACTGTTTTTGATCAAATTCAAATGCGATTTTTTCACCGCTTTAATTTAATTTTTGTTTAAAATATACGTAGGCCCGACAAATAAGCTAAGGGTTTGCCACTACAAAATATTAATAACAAATTATATATAGTAAGGCGAGTATAATTTAAAAATAGATAAAAACGTAGTCCATATTGAAGTCATCATTATTACAATAAAGTAATTTTAACCAATAAACCAATTGCTACTATTCTAATAGTAAATAATCTCATTTCATTCCTCAATATCACCACAAAAAATAAGAATTAACCAGAAATTATAAATGACAAACGAAATGTTGATAATGGTTTATTTTTATTCCATTAAAAATAATAAAATATTTTTTGTCACATTTTTAAAGCAAACTAAATGCAACATAATATACATTGTATATTATGTTGCATTTCTTAAACTGTTTTATATTAATACATATTTTCAATTATTTAACCAGTTCGAAAAAGAAAAACCAGATGTTAAATCTGAAGTAAAAATGCGCAAATTTGTAATAATTTATTCAATTTTATATAACTAATACAAGCGTTTTCACGCTATTACAACCATGAGTAGAAATTAAATTCTAAAGTCATAATTCATGACAAAGTGACCGTAATATTTGGATAGAGAATAAGCTACTAGATAGTTAATAAGTTTATCTAAAAGATATTATGTTTAAATGACCAAAAAATTACTTCGAATAAAAAAGTGGCTTTCTAGAATATATAAGTTACTATATACTACTAATATTAGTAGCAGTAGCAAGTTAATAATCCAGCAGTACACTTCCAACAAAATTGTTATCAATAAGTATAGATATGGTATAATGACAATAATGACAATATGGTATAAAGTCTAAACTAACTAATTTTGAAACTAGTATATAATATTAAATAACTGAATTGTTAATTTTAGTTTTATTTGTGAATAAGTGAATATTTATTATTTTGAACACTATAATTATATTTATAATAATTCTCACTATTTCTAACAATTTAAAGTTATTTTTTTCTAAAGAAAATAGGCTGAACAACATCTAATTTGTTAGCCGGTTTGAAAATTCGAATTTTTTTTTGATTAGTCAGAGTATTAAATATCCCTGACCCCCCTTTGTCTAAATTTTCTTGGGAATTTTTTTTGAGCGAACCAACCAATATAAAAAAACAGTGTTAAACCACAACCAACCAATGAGAATCTCTCATTTGCCACCTGCAGGAGGGAGGAAACAACCCGCAGCAGCGTCAGCAGCAAGTCGTCCAGCCGCCCCATCAGCCCGCCATCTCCTGGACCCACATGATGATGCCGGGGGGCGGGCTGATGGGGATGCACCAGTGGGGTGGGATGATGTCGCGTGCGGGAGGCGGTCTGGGCATCCGTGGAGTGGGCTCTATGTCGGGCCATCACAACAAGATGACGATGCGCAGGAAGCGGGGCCGCCCGCCCAAGCTCAGTGTTCGCATCCATACTGAGGGTGAGTATGACCTTAGAGGGGCGTCGGATTGCAGCATACAAACATGGGCCGATGTTTACTCTATTGTTTACGTAATCTATTGATCTGAATTATGTTCAATTGTGGTTTAAATAGACCAATTAAGATATTTAGCTTTACCCTAATAATGAACTTTGTATATGGCCTCATAATGATGTGCAATTAATATTATTTACATTAGCATTCTATTCCTATTATACAGTATTTTGTTCTGTACATTGCAGATCTAGATTAAATAGTATCGCAAAGTAGGAACTTATTACAAAACATAAAATCATCCCTTAATTTTATAAAACGCTTATTTTGAGTCTGAAATATTCAACAACAAAAAAACCTGTTTTAAAACAGTTGATTGGTCTATTTACGTCCTAAAATATATCATCATGCATATTATCTACTATGTGAGTAATATTTAGTTATTTAAAAATAATTAAATTATTGTTTCGCGTGAAAAATAACGTCTTGTTTAACATAATGTTACTAATGTTTTTGTTAAACTATCTCGAATCATAGCCTACTAACACATTTTATAATCAACAAAATATTTATGTTTCTCAACTCTCCAGGCCTTTAACTTTGCTGACAGTAATTACACGACGTTTTCACGCAGTAATGCAACATATACAATCATCGCTATAAATATTATTTCCTCAATATATATAATATATTTTGCCGTGTTTTTAAAGGCAATTTTGGTCGGTTTCAATAGACCGACTATGAGACAATTAACATATAGACGTAGGCTATAACATATTGACTAACATATTTAACTAACAAGGTTGTTATACTATTGACGTTTCGTAAATGAAGGCTAAAATCTCAAAATTATCTTCTACAAATATCTCATTTGCATATAACATTTTTGGTTTGTGAAATATATATGATATATATAGTTAATTGGTTAAATAATTTTCTATGTGTAAATATAATATGTGTAAAACCTAAATCGATATTAATTTTTTGTAATCACTTTATTGTGATAATCACAAAAACACATAATTTTATATATTTAGCCAAAATAGTATTATTGTTTATTTCGCGCAATAAGATTTTTTTAAACAAATAAAGTTGTTTGAAAATAATTGATATCTTTTAATCGATTTCGCACTACATTAATGATTTGTTAGTTATACGCTTGATAGATACAAATGACCCATCTATCTTAATTATAGTTAAAATCAATAAGAAATTGTACACCCCCCCATTCTCCCTACTCAGATGAGATCATGGAGCGTCTCCGACCCCACCTGAAGCCAGCAGGGGAGGCGACGAGTGACAACACACCCTCCTGGGAGTGGGTCTTGTTGGCCCCCAACCAGCCCTATGCCACCCGCGTGCGCCAACGACTCCTTGTCGAGGCCTACGACACCGATGGGGTTCAGTTTCTGAGAAACCTGCTCCGCGGGTACTTCAGTCTGGCCCAGCTCGTCCAGGTAGGTTCCAGACGTTCGCGCTCGCTTGTTATATTCTGCCCCCATATATTTTCTTTAATAGACGTATAAAAATTTAATTAACACAACGCTGAGTATGCCGTCTAAAATGAACAATTTAGCCAATTTCTGTTTTATTCGATATATATATATATACATGGTTCATACGGCCCCTCGAAAACCCTTGATTTTGTTACATTTTAAATAAAATATTGCTTTCTTTTCTTATTCTACTTCTAACATAAATATTTTCTGAGTAAATATTTTAATAATGAAAATGACTATTTTGGGTTTCATTGCAGTTTACACAAACTATTCAAAGTTTTAGACATTAACTTTAAAACTGTATAATATAATATTAATAATTATAACTCTGTATTTATTTATAACGTATTAACACATTTTTATTCAAAGTATTATTATTGTTATATTATATTAGTTATCTATTCTATCAGCGAAAATTGGACCCCTTGAAAAAGGTAAAAGACCCTTTCAATTTTGATACAGTTGAGGCGTACGAATCCTATATATATGTTATATTATTTAAAATGTTGTAAAAATAGTCACATTATTCATAATATTTGTTAAAAATATTATTTTTTAATTCATACATGTCGTTATCCACGTTTTATTCATTTGCCACAATAATATATCGATTGCATTAATTGATACTTGACTTACTAAAAACAATCAATACATTTGTTGAAAATGTCATAATATTGAATTTTCTAATACAATTAAATATTCATCGGACAAAAACAATAATAATGTTTAAAACCAACTTCTTTTGACTTTAGGTTACCAATCTGCATTATATTACTAACTAAATTATATTCTTTTTGGGAGCCTGTTTCGAACTTATTAGTTCTCATCAGTTAGGCACACCCAAATTAAACACAATAAAGTTTGCAGTAGGCCGATGTCATCTGAATACCAGAGAAAATTTGCATATAACATGGACTACATTACAAAAGAAAAAATCTTAAAGAGAGCAGAGTAATCCACTTGTTCACTTTCTGTTTTTGAAATAACTGTGTAAAGTTCAAAAGAAGTGTTATACAAAAGAAGTGTTATACCAGGTAATCTTATCCCTCAACGGTGAGATGATCGTTACACGCTGATATTAGCATCAATTTGTTTGAGCTACCTGTCGGTATCGGGATAAAATAATCTCATACTAAAAATATTGCCAAATTTTTTGGATCAAACCAAAATAGTAGCAAACGATTTTTAAAAAAATCAATAAAATGGACTGAAAGTGTCCTATGTCATATTTTAAATGCCATGTCTAACTTGAGTGATATACGGTAGTAACGTTGAGTACATATTTTTTATAAAAACGTTTGTTATTAAAATTTTACGTAATGGATTTTCTGCACTAAATTATATAATATTTTACGACACTAATATAATATAGCATACATTCATAACATATATTTTATAGTAAATTTGCGGGTAAATAGAAGAAAATAGGCAGATATAATTATCAGCAAACATATTATTTCGTTCTGTCTACTACACGTTACACGGAGAAATCTCACCACAACACCTTAAAAATAGGAAAAGTTTTGAGGGTGCAGTGGTGCATGAACCCCATGGCCTCCCCCTTCATACAGATGGCCCTACAATTTTCATTATGTTCACGTACCCTGGAATGCACCTCTTCTCCAGTACGCCTGGGACGCCAACCAGCGGCGTGGACGGCCGCGCAACTCGAGCCTCGACATGGAGACAGACAGCGCCCTGCTCGGCCTCAAATCTCTGCGGGACGAACCCTTCGTGCGGGCGAGTCTGGACCTGATCCGGGCCCTCTTCAACCAGGCCTTCCCGGACAATCTACCCGTATTCATCAACCGGATGTTGACCCGGCTGAGGGAGCAGTCGGTCTGTGACCTGACAACGGGGTCGGCCTCGGAGAACAACAACCAGGAGGACAGTGTGAGTGGTTCAGAGTCAAGTGACACCATTGTCCTTTCCGAACATAAAGTCAAAACTGTGACAAAATTGACGAACGATTAGTTTTATGTGAATTGTACATTTTGTTATTTTATTATATACTCACTGATGTCGCCTAAAATGGTCAAGTCACTTTCAAATTAGAGCATCGAAGTTTCTTTTTCATTGTATTTAGGTACAGATTCTAAGAATCTAAGGTATCCGATTAATCAATTTTACTACAAAAAGTTTTTGTTATTAATGTTTAAAGCTATTAAATATAAGACAACAAAATGAATAACATGGAGATTTTGTATCAATGCACTTTAATTTGTTACGTAAAACTGAATCTTTTGATTTGCCACACTATTCATATGCTTTACCTTCAGCAAACGTCTTCTATTTCTTTGTTCCGTCCTTGAAAATTGTTTATTAATTATTGCACATAATTTCAAAAAAAAGTCAAATTGATATATCAAAATATGCGTTTATAATACACTGTAAATATGACTACATAATATTTTGAATGTAAAATATATAAAGAGTCAATATTAGGAGTATCGTAAAAAGATCATTTATAGGTAGCAATAAACAAAGACTAACTGTTCCCATCTTGTCTCATCCACAGAGCCACGGCTGGGACCGCTGGGACGCGGAAAAGGCCCTCTCACCCTACATCACCAACCCGGGCGGCGGTAGCAGTGAGGACGACGAGACTGTCGTGATCTGCTCCGAGACTCCCGAGCAACAGCCCATCGCGCGCAGCCTTCTGGTCCAGTGCTACGACGCTGACCCGCTGCGCTACCTCCGCAATCTGATCCGCTTTGGCATCCCACACGAGGAGCTGCGCCAGGCCACCTGGAAGGGGATGAATACCGGGCGGCCCCGGCTCGAGGAGACTGCCGCCTGCACCTTGATGACCACAGGTGGCGGCGGAGCGGATGACCAGTTCAAGCGGTCGCTCAGAGACGACAGCCGGGTGAGGGGCTTCATGCAGCATGTGCAGGCGGTGTGCGGTCGGCAGTTGCCGGAGAATATTGGACCGCATATTCATCAGATCCTCTCCTCGATTCGGAACAAGGGGCCCTCGGTGTATCAGCAGCAGCAGCATCAGATGATCTTCCAGTCTGGTGGCGGCGGTTTTCAGGGGGAAGAGGCGGGCGTGGATCTCACGCTGGATGGACAGAACAGTTGGTCTGGATAGTGGGAGTTAGAGAGGGATATGGGTAGCGAGAACTGTTAACTGTTTCCTGGATAATTGTGTCGGTGGTATCGATTCAAGTCAGAGTTAAACATTATACAGTAGGTATTATCACAGCGTAGGGTATTGATTGTACTTTCTTTATGATATTGATCTAGTTTGGTTGCATTGTGATCTAAAGTTATGTTTTTAAAAACTTTTTAGTCAAAACAAAATTATGTAGTATAGTAAAAGAATGAAAATATACGCCTTCTTTTAGACAATTACAATACTTATATTAGAATTAGACATTTATATAATACATTATTATGTACCCAGCAAATTAAAAAGAAAAAACATCGACATAGTATTAAACATTATAATGCGGTTAAAAATTCTAATTGTTTGTTTAATTTATTTAATTCCGTTATTATTTAATGTTTTGATTTCTAATTTAACGTATATATAATTTATTAAAATATTAACTTTGAACTAGAAATGTATTTTTTATATTCTATTACTTATATGACCTGCTGGAGATAAAAGTATTTTACTATGTCGTAACTGAAAAACATATAATTTGCTTTCTTTTGTTACTGTAGGGACATACTATATCGTCATTTATAAAATCTAGATCAATATCATAAAGCTTAGTCAATATTTAAGAATTGTTTTTCTAATCATAAATTCAATCGTGTTTGTAATCTGTGCTGGCGGACAAAAATCGTTCGTGAACCAGAACTGTCAGTTGTTTTGTACTGTATCAATTCATTTTGATCATAAGTATGCTATTAATGACGAGGTTCACAATGTGATACATTTTAACATGTATGTACAAAACAAAATGTTGCACCGTCACTGCTATAATAGATAAAAGCTTTATAGTGCATTTTAAATAATCTAAAATTTTATTTTATTGTTTTTTTTTACTGTTATGTTTTTTATAAAAAGTGAACAAATAATTTAGGAAAATTTTGATTAAAAATTTAAGAAAAAATGGTGTTATATATGTACATAAAATATACTCTGTTAGAACTGTTATCAAAGTATTCTGGTGTAAATATACCAGTTTCAATTTTATATTAATCATATTTTCTCTATAAAATCCATTTATTGACTCAGTCATCCATACACAATCATAGTTCTTATTGCGGCCATAAAATCACATCATTATATTTTACTGCTGTTTGTAGCCTACTTATTAACTGTCTTAGTGCTACCTGTTAATTCCCGTCATGGTTGCCTTATCATTCTATTATATAGATATGCAAGCGACAGACCACTTGCACACATTTAGCTAGTCATAATTGGTCGCTAACATAGCATTTTCAGTGAAAGAGTGTGAATCTATTCATTAGAATTATTTACATATAGTTAAATAATAATAATAATTAGCGTGTAATTTATAATGTATGACCTACCTATGTGTATTATTCGGTATTTTTGTTACTTATAACATTCTTTATACAGTCTGACCCGAGGTAATAGTATCTCATTTCCTGTGGTCTCTGTGCATTTTAAATTCGATATATTTGTTGCGTTTTTGCACACAATTTGCACACAATCTGATGTTCTTTTAAATTAAAAAATTAGTACATTACAGTAAATGTAGTGGTATATTATACGGCTCTAGTGAAGATGGATTTAATATGTTTACTTACTACTTAACGATCTATTTTTGTGTCTATTCTTTGTTAATAAAATCCATCCGACAACTCAACCCTTTGTTATTTTTGCTTGTCTGTCGATTTATATTTTATTTGGTTATAAAATACGTATACAAGTTACGCTGTTTAGTATATTATAGCACTTTCTCACACATTTCCATTGAATAGGCAACTCATCTATACTATTGATTGTACAGTCGCAGATCTACTGCAGGTTGCATCCTCCTTCTCATTATTATTATTATTTTGTAATCAAATAAATTACCTTTAATTTTAATGATTACCTTTTTGACTACCTACAGTTGAAAGTGCACTTCTTAATGCTTCCAGTTTTTATCGTTTTACTTCACATACATGGACATAATCAGTGTATTTTGTTACTGTAGGGAACCTATCCATGTTTGCCGATGTATTTGTACGTTTATGTATGTATTTTGCATATAATAATTTATTTTAATTGGCTTCTTATTGTACAATGGTAATAAGATGAATAAATACCATCCTAATGTTGATACTGCTGAGTGTTTCTGACCTGAATCTTATTTAAAATGCATATTATTAGTAGTGTTAATATGCCTTACAACGAATATTATAGTATATTTGGTTGTATTTTTTCTATTATGAATGATTGTCCCGGACAGTTATAACTATATTTTGTTTGTTTTTACAAACTGGCATTATTATAATATACATTATTTATGATAATTTTAACGCTTTCTTTTTTAATTTTGCAAACTTCTATTAAGGAATTTGATTATAGAGTAATGTGTAAATTGTTCGGAAAATTTCCTATTTATATCCAACAATTTTTCTTTATTATATGCAATGTCTTCTAACAATCGTACAACAATTGAATTGTATTATGGTAAGAAAAAGGTATGCATGCATTCTGTAAGTAATTGCCGTTTGGCATCAATAATTCTCTATCATTGTTCCATCAAGTTTTTTCACGTCATGTAGTTGCAGTGACATGAAAAAATTCATTAGAAAATGCTTAATTTTATTCACATATTTTCAAAATCTATATTTCGTACACTTACTTTCATATTTCTAAAAATAAATCTATCGCACAAAATAAGATCTGGCCAATATGTAGGTTGCGGAACAAGTGCGGACGGTCGTTATCATGCACCCAGTAGATACATTTATTGTAGTGCAAATATTATTATTATGAGACAAATTAGAGAATTTGAATATCTTTAAAAAGATATAATAGCTATAGAGAAAGTGTACTACAATGTTGTATGTGCCATAGATTAATGAAATTCCCATAGAAATTGAATTTGGAAAACTACATTTTTTGTCAACATATGATTATTAGGTACATTAGATAATGCAATTTATACCACTGAATAATATATAAATATTTATTGCAGCATAATAACTAATTTAATAATATGTTTTTTCGGTCCTGTTTCACAGTGATAAAACAATTAAATAAATCATATATGTTCAACAAATATTTGTCACACAATTCGCGTCGATAAATGTTTTAAGAATAAAAATTATGAAAATATAGTTATGTTTGACAATATGTAATAGTTAAAATAATGTTTGACGGAAAACTTTGTCTTTATCTTTTTTAGGTTGAATTAAAGATTTTTATTGGATTTTGAGAATGATATATATGCAACACAAAATTATATAAATTAAAAGCCAGTAAACTGCAGCAAAATGTATAAAATATTACAATTTTCAGTGATCAACACTATTTTCAAATATATTTTAATAACATGCATGAAAAGAAATCGATTGTCAATAGGTATAAAAAATGTATAATATGCTTCGGAAATATATCATTCTCTCTTTATTTTAAAAGAAAATTTTGTTTTTATTTCAATTTAAAATATTGGTCAATATTTTTACATTAAAGATAAATAGCTTGGCTCAATCTAGGATAAATTAATAGAATGTGGTTCCCCTTATTTAGCAGCATTGTAAATTACTACATATAATTAAAATCCGATAAACTGCAACAATAATACATTCATTTTCAGTGATCAACACTATTTTCAGTGAAACTTACTTCTATATGCGGCACATTTAAAATATTTTATTCATTCTCGATACTTGTTTTAAACAATTAAAATTAGGTTAGTAATGCAATAGATATATAATAAATATTTTAAGTCTAAAATTAATTCTGCGTACTTATTCAATCAAATTATTTCTAATTTATCTTACATTGATGTATTATTCATTTAGTAATATTTTTACCTAATATTTATTCCATATATTATAGCAATACACAGAGATTTTATACATATTGAACCATCCTAAAATGACATCCCTGGCCTTGAAGGGAGTATGGGTTTGTATGAACATGACAATGTGTAGCAAGAAGGGTGCTATTAGCAACAAGTGTGATGTCGTGTTTCTTATTTATTTTAGTAAATATAATATTTACTTTACGAAAATGTATTACCTCATCTAGCTGTCATATAACAATTAATTCTGTCCTACTCGTCTATATTGTATATACTGTACATTCAACAGTAAAAAAAAAATATTTTAATCGCACGCCTTATCGTTGCTTCTTATTCCTTTTAACAAATGGTCAAGTAGTCTAATACATCGCCTATTGTTCCAAATTTCAATGGCAAAGAAAGCAACACTGACTACATTGTTCCAATAAAAGTAGCATTCTAATAATGATAAAAGTATACCTCAAAAACTAAAAGGTGTCTTTCAAATTTTTTAATAATAACATGCTTTTAATTTATAAAGATTTTTTTTCAAGTAGTTCTTTGACGAGATAGGCACAAAATATAATCAATTTATTCATTCGTTTATTCGTAAAAATTATATATTTATTTGTTACATTGATTATCGACTATTAATTACAGTAATAACATTTAACGCCATCATAGTAAAAAAAAATCAGAATATTATATAACTTTATGCGCAATTTATAAAATAATTGCAACGACTGCTTTTAACATTTATTTTTAAGGGAAAGGTCTATTCTAAAAATTTATATTACCGAAATGATTAAATGCTTAAATAAATTAAGAATATTTACTATACTATTATTTTTAATTATAACCAAAAGGCTACAAATTTTTTAAAAATTTAAAGCGTTGATATCTTTTATTTAGTGAAAATTATTTAACGTCAAGTCTGAAATAATTTAAGTATGTTATATACGAGAAGCTTTTATTTGATCAAAAAATATTTCCCTGTAAAATAGAACTTTAAATTATGTGTTATAAATAAGATGTATGTGATATACTTAACTGACCTTTTATTTTCATTATTTGCAACCATTTAAATTAAAATATATTTTAAGAAAATCCAAAAATTATAGTAATTTTTATCAAATTAATCCTTTCCCGCAATTATTCATTTAATATATTTGTTTATGGAATCATTCGCCAATCATTCTTGTTTTTGTTTTCTGATTATTCAGATGTATTTCTATTACTTTTAGTTTATATTTTTTAAAGTCAAACATGTAAGTTGATTTTACAAATATTTTATTAAGATGTATGTTATTAATAATCATGCCATGGCATAATCAGTAATTTATATATTAAATTTGATAGTATAAAAGGTAATGCACAGCTGACTGCAATATCAGGGATAGCTGGGCTCATAAGTCATATAACTTGGTTTCATATAACTATATATAAACTCTTATACTGATGTCAAGTACCTGAGATACAATATAACTCATGCTGATTCTGGTTATTAATAATAATAATAATATATAATAAAAATATATTGATACTTTCAGTTTCAATTTCATTATATAAATATGTATTATTAATAATGATATATATATATGTGAAACTTAAGATTACATATCAAAATGTCACCATTTTGGGATATCATTGTTAAAGAGACAAATAATTTATTAAAATCAAGTTTTTGTGGAAGTAATTAAAATTACCAAAACAAAAGAATGTCAATATTTCAAAATTTATAGTATGCAATGATAATGTCAATAACAATGTTCATGTAATCTACTAGAAATGTTTAACTAACTGTTAGAGAAAAGTGCCTACTATTCAGAGATCTGTAAACTATTAATGTTAGACATTTAATGTTTAGACCTCTGAATGGTAGGCAAAAATTACTGATAGTGTCAGTGATACTGAACATCATTAATATAGACTGCAGTCTTGACAAAATGGTAGGCACATATATATATAGCCTACCCAATACTATTTATGTGTACTAGGTATTTATATGCACTGTATAAATAGATGTAGCCAGCTTTTTTTTAATTGTATGCACAACATTTTTAGGGCACTAAAATAAATGAAAGGGGACTTTTTGGTAGATAAAAAGTGCAACATTTTGAACTAAAGTAAAAAAGTTAATACTCTCCAGTTTTTCTTTGTATTTTTATGGTTAGGTGCCTTTAAAAGGGCACCAATCTGATTTTGAATTGAATGCATATATGTATTTGTGCATATATTTATATATGGACAATAGCTATAGCTGTCTATGACTATGTCCATGATGTAAATTTTTTGGTTATATCCAAGATTCCTGCATTAAATTATTTTCATTTTATTTTAAACTTTTTTTTACATTTCTTAACATATATTATTGAAAAAATTAATTTTTATAATTAAATAAGAAATTAATATCTTTAGGTGTTTATTATACATGAAATACAAATACATGTATATACAAATCAACCATAATAATGTTGAATCCAATACAGAATATTAGCAAAAAAATTATTCTGTATTGTTCAGCACCAGAGGAACTCCTGGAGATGAGTAGTGAAAAGTGCATCACTGGTTCCTCGCATGGCACAGAAATTCACTTTACACAGTCCCCAGCTACCTTCCACTCGGTTTGTGTGTACTGTGTTGTCGTCCATCCATTGCCGCCCAGCCATCAACCACTATGTGGGTACCTGGATGCACATACTGGGCAGTGATCGGAAGAAGTGTTGTGGCATCTTGCTGATCAATTGGCACCATCATTGTCACAATCGACTCCTGCAGCTGTATCCACAATACTATTTTCTTGCTAATAAGTTTAAAAAAATGCTACATAGAAAAAAGTGGTATCCACAATCATTCTTAAGCAAAACTAATTGCTAAATTCTCAAGCAAGCTTTAGAGGTGTCTAAATAGCAATTATTTTTACTTCAACCAATTACAGGAGAGTTAGCACCAAATTCCCTATACCTCTATGAGTAAATTATTAATGTGAAACATTATATCATCTTAAAATACTTCAGATTGCCATTCAGTTCAATAAAAATATATTCATGGCTGACTTTATCGAAATTGATGATGATCTAGACAGAATCCCAAAGTTATATTGATCATTATTCAATCCTCTAATTGAACAAAATGACCGCAAAGTATATCTTTAATTAAAATAATATAGAAAAATATGTTGTCAAATAATGCTTTACTTGTAATTACTAATAATAAGGACAAATTTGAAGAAATATGATTTAATAGTACACAGACAATACGATCAGCTGACATTGTCTAGGTTAACATATTGTCTGCCCAATAGGAACTCAGAAAAGTTGTAAACAATATTTGTCACACCAACATGTGACCAGCTTAGCAGCAGACACGTTTGTCTTGGATTAGCAAAATATTTTGCTTCATTGTGGATACGACTTTTTGAGATTGCTAAATGAAGACAAAATATTTGCTAATAAGTAAGAATTTAAGCATTTTTTTTTGCTTGATTGTAGATATGGCTGCTGTTCCACCATACCCAGGGCCCATTAACCTTCTCAGTCCACAAAGTTATACATATGGTTGATGAAGACATGGTTAGGGAGAGCATTGTAGGCCGCCCAGCCATTGGTCACTATGTGGGTACCTGGATGCACATACTGGGCAATGATCGGAAGAAGTGTTGCGGTGTCTTGCTGATCAATTGGCACCATCATTGTCACATTTGACTCCCGTTCCACCATACCCAGGACCCATTGACCTTCTCAGTAATCTGCTCATCAGGAGCAGATCTATGATTTTATTAGGGAGGATTAGATATTTATAAATAGGTATAATTTTTTTAAAAGAATAGTATATACTAGGCATTTACATTTCTTCAATTTAATTGTAGACATGCAATGATAGGTGCCTATATTTGGTTCAGGTAAAAGATTAAACAATAATAATTATGTATTCCCTATAAAATGGAAGAAGCCTATTTTCTGAAATTTTTAACTCTAAAACTTAATATATTTTCTATTATAAACTCTTTATTTTTAGACATCAAAATACTACTAATTATGTAGTTATAGCATTAAAAAATTATAATATATTAACATATATATGTATATATAAAATGTAAATTACTTTACTACTCAAAACATATTGTATTGCATTGTATATGCCTGAACTATCTTAAAAGATATATGTTTTTAGTAAATAAAACATTAAGGACATTTTTATTTATAATATAAAATTTTGTTTGGTAAATGCATTAATAATAAATCTTTATGAAATAGAGTGAGCCTATCATTTGAATATACAAAACAGAAGAAAGATGTATTAATTTTCCATGTATGACCTAAAACATTATTATATTTTTTATTTACTTAAACATATATTGAATAAATATATTAATAGAAAAATAGTGTAATGTAAAGTAAGCTTAATTTATTTCAAAATATGAACAAGAACTACATTTTTATACTAAATAAAACTTACTACACTTTTTTTACTATAGACTTTTTCTTTCAAATCAAATGAAATAAAATATAGATAAGTTATAGGTATTTAGCCATTATTGTACCTTACTATGTGTCAATTATTAAATAAATAGAATATCATTTTTGAAGTGTTGCATAGATAAATACAAAACATGTATTTATAAATATTCCCTATAATATAATAAAGAAAAACATTCTAGTCCAATTTACACCATTATACAAATTTGTAAAATTAAACTAATCAAAAACTATAAATATCATTTAAAAAATTTAAACTGTATGTTACTAAACATGAAAAATAGTAACATAATTTGTATTTGGTGGTCTTCAGGATTGAAATATTCAATCCTTGAGAGTTTTAATCTTCAATTCTTGAGAGTTTTAATCTTCAATTCTTGAGAGTTTTAATCTTCAATTCTTGAGAGTTTTAATCTTCAATTCTTGAGAATTTAAATCTTCAATCCTTTATAACTAAACACTTGAGAATTAGCAGTGTTATTAATTAGGCTGAATTCAAGCCAAACCTGACCTGAAAACACCAATTATTTAACCCTTGACCCTAATTCTGAGCTATCAATAACCCAACTGTATGCAGTTTAGGACTTTGAAGCATAAATTTAACAAAGTATGTGACACTGACACTCTTGAATATTGGAAGTCTGTTGAAGACACAAAAACAGTCCCTGTTTTGGTAAAACTAGCATTATGAGCAATTCTGGCATTGATCATGTTTGTATCATGCTACCTGATATAATTACAATATAGGTGCACCTTGGGGCAACACACCATCAAAGTCTTAACTGTCACCATGTTTTGCCTGACTGTACAACAACTAACTAGTTGAAACCTTTCTATAAATGAGACTGCTATAGAAGGCTACCAATGCTCATGCTGCTTACAATAAATGGTTACTTTCTAGAACAAAAGCAGTTTGATGAAGTTCAGAATAAGAAAGAATCAAGATTCAAAAAGAATTCATCCTTCAAATATGAAAAAAAGTGAAATTGCAAGCTAGTTTGATTGACAGATGGTGTGACTGCTAAGGAGCTTTAAATCCAGATCAGTTTATCTCAAATAGGCAAAAAATAGCCAATTGACTATTTGAAAGTGTTCTAAAAATATTGTGATCAAACAGAACCTGGTTGTTCATAAAAAATTCAAAAAGTCACAGTTAATAAATTAATTATAATATCTGGCAAATTTTTTTAGTGTGTTACAATTATCATGTTGTGTGCTTTATAGTAAAATATGTGTCATAATATTTTTTTTCTTAAAATCCAATATGTTTGATACATTTAGTAACAATTATTCTAATGTATGGTATGGCCTGAACATATTTCAGTGGCCCACAAAATTGCAAATTTAGATTTATTGACACTGAATTAGTGTATGTGTATTTAGACATAATTTGTGGGTGCTAAAATAAAGTAATTGTGTTAGGAGAGATTATTTAAAATGTGTAAAAAAGGTGCCTGAGAATCCTATTTGCTGATTGAAATTATCAAAGAAATGTTCTAAAGAAGATAATAAATATTAAAGGTATGAATAGATATTGAATATATATCACAAAAATTGTTATCAGTAACATTACTAAACTTTTAAACTATTTACAGAACATTTCAGTCTGGAAATCTTTATTGTGTTCCTAATGTGAGAATGTATTTGGCAAATATATTTAATTATGACTATAACAGGGTTTGTACGGCCCCTTGAGAACCCTTGAATTTAGTCTGACCCCTTGAAAACCCTTGAAACCCCTGGAATTTGCCTGTGACCCCTTGAATTTCTAATATCTATATTTTTTGTGTTTCAGTGAAATCTTCACAATTTTTTTTAGAAATAACTATTTTGTGTTTCAGTGGTATTCTCAATTATTTCCGAAATTTCAAAGTTTCAAACATTAACTTTAAATATGGTATTAGTTAAATATAGTTAAATCTAATGCGATGAGAAGTGCTGCAAAAGAGAAAGAAGCTGCAATTTCTGTTATCTCTAAAGAGATTGACTCTAAGTTAAAAGAACTTGTGAATTGATTAACTAATTAACTCTTTTGATATGGTATGTATTATTAGATTTTGTTTATTATTATGGTAGTTTTCGATTTTATTCAACAAAAATAGGACCCCTTGAAAAAGGCAAAGACCCCTTGAATTTTAATCCGGTTGGGGTGTACGAACCCTGCTATAAATCAAAATTTAGTATATTTGGATTTCACAGTGTGAAACAAAAAGGTATTCAATCAATAAAATGACTTCCATATATGTTCTTCAAATATAAATGCTGCTTTGAGATACTGGATCCATTCTGGTTAAATTATCATAATATTTGACTCAAAACATATATATTCTGTGTAATTAAAATATATACATGACTGTAGATTTCCTTTTAGACAACCAAGTGAATTATTTTATAAGAATGTTTGGTCTTTATTAACATTATTTTGGCTTTACAGATATGCCCATATTCAGGCAGGATAAGGTGACTGTTAGATTTCACTTCAGATGCTGGTACATTTTAATTTGTGCAGTTAATGAGGAATTGCCAAGCTCTATTACATTATAAAGCTTTTATAATAAACTTTCATAAACTAATCACAACACATCCATGACTATTAGGATCTGTATGTATGACCTCCATAATACAATTATCCATTACTATTGTGCAACTTTCCTATACTAGCTAAGTATTATAATAAATGAAAAATCAATCATACACTATATGTCTCATTTTATGTTTTCTGTGTTTTAGGTATAATTTTCCATGGGATAAACATTCCCATTCTGGTAGCAAATGGTTATTGAAAGTATGAAATACCATATTTCTTTTACTTAATAAAAATATAAATAATAAGAAATATGTTTATGGTTACATCACTTGACTTAGATAAAGCTTAAATTGGATAATTTTAACTTCTTTATGATGTTTTTAAATAATTAGACAATAATAAATATTATACGTTAAAAGATTTTAGTTTAAATTAGTGAGAAAAATAGTAATTTCCTACTGAATATAAATTGTATTACTTTTGAGTTCTTGAATCACATTATGTACAAAATAAATTATACTTTAATGATTATTACAGAAAATACCAATGTTATAAATCTATATTTTACAAAGCATACATGGCATCAATATGTCAATTTTTAATATCCAAAACATAAATGGTATTCATCAGATTTATGTTTAGTGTATTGCACGATTTTTCAATAAAATAAATTTAATAATATCAGCAAAATGATTTAAGGTCATCATGTTATGCAATATATAGTCATTTAGAAATATGGCCTATACATACTTTTACTGCAAACTATTTTTAAAGTTGTTAAATAGAAATTGTTGACACTATAGTATCTCATTTTACCAGAGATTATATAGTTATAGGTTAAATATTTAAGTGTTAACATAAATTGTACAAGTAATATAGTTTCAATGTCATATAACAGTTGTTGTGGACATATGAGTGTGACAGCCAATTATTTATCATTATATAATACTAAATATTTAAATATGTGTTATTTCCAGTAATATATATTTACTGTATGTTACTTGAAATAAATATTATTAAGTATAAGTAATACTACTCACGAGTATATGATCAATTAGTTTTGTCTATCATTGATGGTATCACTTATAGTAGTCAACCTTTTATCTATAAACACACTTAAAAATGAATTTTCAGAGCACAAAGAATGCTTCCAAGTACATGATATAATTATCAAGTAATCTGAATAAGCCATTAATCAATCAACTGTTAATAGTTCAATTACAATATGGTGGTTAAAAGTATTTGTAGCAGGAACCCTTATAGTTATAGAATTTTTGAAGATATGGGTTTGACACATTAACAATTATGGAAGGTGTGTCTTTCTTTGATGGTCCAGACTATGGGACCCCCCAGTTTTCATTGCTGCTTTATAGACTTTAAATAGAAAAGGTTTTATAAAAATGTATGGGATGTATGCTACCCAAGGAAGGTGTACTCATAATCTGAAGTAGGGTGACTAGCCATACCGCTATGATGGGCCCATGTAGCCAGGTATCTTTTTCTGCATACCAACTATTAATATATGTTTCTTATTTATACATATATCCATATCATATTGCTTTTTATTTGTTTAATTTATATTTAAAATGTTCTAAGCATTGAAAAAATGATCTGTATGAACTTTGTGCTTGATCAATGTACTATAACATTAATATCCAAAAATCAGATATGTTTTCCAAATATGTTATTCGTGGATTTGGAAAGTGTTTTGCAGTCAACAAGGAGTCTTATAATTTTTTTATGAATTCTTCGAAGCATTATCATTTTTGTAAATTAAAATACTAATAATAAACAACTCAATCTGCATGTTCATTCTTATGTATGAATTATACAGTTAGTTACAGATGGAATCAATAATATTACTTATATTTTAAATAAAAACTATACAGTCACCTTTAGTATTTTACTTGGTAGCTCTATAAAATACTGTAGTACAAATTAACATGCAAAATTCAGAAAATTAAGGATTCCTAATCGTTTTATAATACTTTGTTTTACAATGCTTTATAATACGTTTACATTTAAAAATGTATCAATGTAGAATATTAAAAAATACCAGTAAACATTTAGATTCTTTTGTGAAAAACCTAAATGTAGCATTTTCTTGAAACATAACAAATGATTACCTTTTCATGTACAAAATACAGTTGCACATCACTTCTAGGAGCAGTGAAGCTTGATAAAAGCCTATTCCACACCTATTTGTTAAGGACCATTAGTCAGGAACATTATTTAAAAACTAGTAATTCTGAGCTGCAATAGATGTAATTAATAATGGTTAGTAACAAGATGGAATTACATGGTAATGTAGTAGTAGTTGGAAGACTGTGATTAACATACTTGTATTAGACTTTTTTACTGACAGTAGTGAGGAATTGTTATCCGTTGTATTGTTATCTGATTGTATTCTGAGATATTTATTATTTCTTGTTACTTTTTCATATTTTCTCTTTCACCATTTATATTTTTTGTAAAATTTATATTTTACTGTTTCTATTTATAATATTATTTGTAGTATTTTCACATATGCATAAAAATTTCTTCATACAGATTGATAAACAAGTAGGCATGTCACTCTTTCGGAAACTGCTCCGAAACAAGGAGGATTCTCAATTTCCTTCGGCTAGAAGTGGCTCGCGTTCATCAGCTGGAATTGAAACTATGGGAGCTCACTTGCAGAAGAAGTTTGCACATGGAGTTCATTACAATAGTAGGTTTTGCTTTATTGGCATTCTATACTTAGCTTTGTTTAGAGAATCTGTGCTAATTTTTATTTAATTTAGTTGATTTTGAACGACTGTTCATTTGTTACGATAGTCTGGATATGATTAGCTTGAACTTGGATGATTAATATTTACTTTGAATATAACAGGACAAATTGTGCTTACTCTTCACGATAAAATTATCCGTCGTAATGATGTGAATCAGTATATATTAAGCAGATGAAAGATATGATAATATTTATTTAGAGACTACACTTTCTTCACTTATAAAATGGAGAACAAGTGTGGCATTAAAAGGATTAAACAATTATTTATTCTTTAAAACGCATGTGTTATACATTATTTAGTTGTAAACTTTCAGTTTCTGAAACATTTCAATTAAATGTTGTTTAAAAATGTGTTACAAATTAAATAGTAATTGTTTAAACTTTGAGGTTTATTGTGTGAAATCCAGCTTTGACTTATGGTACATCGAGTTTAAACGATTATAGATTGTTTATAATATGTAACGCGGATAAATATTTCATACCAGCATTTTACTTATAAATCAATCAGTTATAATTAATGTTAATGATGAAATTATACAAATCAATAAGTAACTTATTATATAAATAAAATCGTTGATAAACCTGATTTCCAAACTATCCTCTTAAATAATGACGAAAAATAATTTTTGATTGGAACGTACATATCCTTAATATTCTAGAGAAAAAATCGTTTCAATTATGATTTCAACCTGATTATATAGATTATACAATTATAATAATAAAATTATATAGTATATATATATTTATATATAAATTAATAAAAATTATATAAAATATAAATAATACAATTAATTTTTTTACTAATTTAATTAATGTTGGATTTTTAATCATTATTTTGCCCATTGCAGTTTGTATAAAGGATAGTAAAGCCAATAAGGGGGATAACATATTGCTTCATCATTTGTAGTGCAAAAAGTTTTCGTCCGATTGACTTTAAATTTTCAAACGCGTGCTAATGGATTTATGTAATTCTTTCAGAAGTGTTGAGAATAATTCGTCGTAAAAAATTATTTAATAAAATAATGTCATAATTTGACCAACAATATCAAGAAACAGTTTTTCTGTGATTTTAAATATTTAGGTGGCAATTTGAATTTCTCTTATGTATATTAAATATAAAATTATATTGAAGGATTATAATAAGTAATAAAGTTTTTCTTGTTATTTTGTTGAATTTATTTCAGCTGTTAACATTTTATAACATAATTAGTTGCTCAAAATGTTAAATTTTAGACTGAATTAAAATGTTATTATCTTCTCAATCATTTTTTATCTTTTATTGGAAAAGTTAATAATTTCTTAATTGAATTCACATATAAAAAACTGAAAATCCAAATACATTTTTAATTAATATAATTTCTTGCTAAAAACAGACAAAAAACACATTTTTGCAATGAAACTTGTATCGTCAAATTATATACGTTATATTGATTTAATGTCACACACTATTTTAATAATATAAGGTTCTGTTATTGCCACAGACATTTTATCTTTAAATATCACCAAAAGATTATTTTATCAAAAAAATGATTTTTTTGTGAAATGATAACTTCACTAACGTTAAGCATGCGTACTATCTTGAAATATTTTTTTAAAGTTGAAAACATATAAAGTAGTTAATGTATTACATTTTTTAATTAATTGGTTGATTACTTTATAATTTTCAACTCATTAAAATGTGTTTAATTTTTCCGCTCGCCTCGACGCTTTTCTGTTAATACTGCTAGTGTAGGCATATCATCACTAGTTTATATTAATTATATTTCTAACTATTTTTTCCAGTGAAAATTATTATCCGCGGAGATAGAAATGTCGGAAAAACTGCTCTTTTTCATCGCCTAAAGGGTGAGCCGTTCAAGGAAGAATACATTCCGACAGATGAAATTCAGGTGGGGCCCGTTCACTTATTCCTTCTTTCTGATATGGCAGTCATGCTTGCAACCACCATAATTCATTCAGCACAAAATGCTTATCAATCATTTTTTAGTGTAACTATATTTAGGTTAATGTTACAGAATCAGGAATATAATGCATGCATTGGAAGAAATCAATATTAACGACTGTTAGATCTATTTTCTGCACAATAAACGGAAGTGCTAAATTTAGCCACAGTTCTTGTTAAATCTAGCCTTCCATTTCCACAGCATTAATAGACTTAAAGGTTATTACATAATTAACTACTAACGTATATCATTAACTGTTTGTTTTATTTATTGATAACTCAAGAAAAATCTTGATTAATACAGCAGTACTGTGAGGTTTATGAAGTGTAATCAACAGGGAAACTGTTGAAGAAATAATAATTACAGTTCTACGCTATCTATGATGTATCATATAATAACTGAGATGAAATCGTTATACTCCACAACTCAATAGTGCGTAGCATATTGCGTGTTTTTTATAAGACTGAATAAAGGATCATTTGTAATAAGTCAGGAACACTAGCTGCATGAATTATCATGAGAGGAATATATTGTTAGTGCCTCTGTGTGTTAGCTGGTGGCCTTATTCCAATATTATTAAATATTGACGAATATAACTATGAACAATAAGTTTGCTTCAATAAACTTAGCTCTTGTAATTATATTACCAAACTTTTTTAATGTTTGGGGATCGTGTTTGATATTCTCTATTCTGCCTATATGTCAAATTTGGACATGTAATCGATAATTATCCCATTTAAAAAAATTATTATAATAGCATAATTATTGGTGGCAATTAATTACTATCGAATTATGATATATTTCGACTGTATTACTGTTAAGTTCAAGCGATTAGATAAGAGGCAGTGATATTGATAAAATGCACGTTGAAGTGGAAGTTGAAAATAAATTCCGTATTTAAATCAATATTGATTAAATTTCTTTAAAATAAATTGAATGTTTAATATTTATATTAATGTGTAAACATTATAAATCAGATGTGTATTTTTCATATCATCAACGAAAGGCAACATTTTGATAAAACATAACTTTTTAGAACTGTAAAATCAAACTCTTTATAAAATGATATCATATAAAGTTTACGTTTTGCAAAGAATGACTTTGATATTATTACGTTAAATGTTTTTAAAATTTTATCACAATATTGATATATTATTAGACAATTTAGACACAAAATCTGTACAAAGTACAATCTAAGCGTACAAAGAAATAAAAGTAAGCACAAGCTGAGTGGAACAAAAATACAAAAGAGCAATGAGTTATGGGTAATAACGATTAAAAAAGTAAAATTTAAGGGAACGTTTGAATGCAACAAACTCCCGGATAATA
>JAUZND010003755.1:0-12083 GCA_034780555.1 Coelogynopora nodosa
CGCGAAAATTTAAAAAAACACATTTGTGGGGGGGGTTAAAAAAATTTTTTTTGGGGGGTGAGTCATCAAAGTCACAGGGGCTAAAACAAATTGGGGGGTGACGTAGAGTGACACCTTCCATACTACTCTTCTAGCAAAATAAAAACTTTCTGTAAACATATTAGCCACAATAAAATATATACATTTTAAATGCTTTAACAATAATTCTCTTGGATATTTAAACAAAATCACAACAAATTCGATTCTTTTATAATTTTTATTATATACGTTCCATTCATTTAAAAAAAACTTATGTGTTCGTCTCTTGCATTCATTGTAACAAAGGTTTATATATATGTTATACTCTTTTTTTTAAATATTAAAGTTTTACGCTTTGTACTTTAATTTAATATTTTGTCTGATTTTATATACATACTATATACATTACCACGCTGCACCGTCAGAATAATAACTTCATAAAAGTCTTAGCTCAATTACATGTAGTAAGTAGACAGTAGTAAGGCGTAACCTGTTCTCTACAAAAGTATAATATTATATCGATTAAGGATGCATGTCGGTGAAGTTACATGTCACATAACATATGGGTCGTGCACTTACACTCTCCGAGTGAATAGTGCAGACTAGTCAATTTGCGATATATGTATTATAGATTAAGTCTCCTTGGAATATGTTGAAATGGTGGTTATATCCTTATTCGGCGATCTACCGGAATGCGGTTCTTTTCAATGTTTCATCTGTCTGTATACCAGCGTGCTTGGTTGACACAGCTATATAGTATAGCTAGTGAAATACGAGTTTGTCCTAACAGTTTGATTAGATATCAATGTTGGACCGGTTCTCTTCCGTTCTCTGTTTGTCTTTATGTCTACTGAGACCATCATCCTGTTAGCCGACCTATACACCGATGTCGAATACAGAATATAACGTATGGTTTGACATATTCTGTTGCTGGGTTAATAGTCTATTGCAAAATTATATATAGGCAGTAGCATGTGTGAATCTTTTTTATAGTTGTATCTTTAAAAAAATATATATACAGAAAAAATAACATTTAGGTACATTATTATAACACCGCTAATAATATTTAATATTTTCGTTAAAAATTGCAAAAAACAATATGTCTTTGTATTTTAAAAATTAAAATACGCAATATTAGTGAGTTTTTATTACGTTTAACTTACTTATTCTTTTGTAATGCATATATGTTTAGTGCATAGTGGCAGAAACTATTAGCATGCGGAAAACGATACGTTTTTTCCTATGGTTAGTAGCTGCCACAGTTAAGGCAAGACTTTTCTTTTACCTGTATATGCTAATTCTTTATTTGTTCAAAAAACTGTTGTATTATGCTACAACAAACAACAAACTAGTTCGTAATCAAAATTATCTAAATAAATAAAATATTACTAGGAAATAAATTTAAATAAAATTGAATTAGAGTGCAAATAAATCGTTATACAACATTATATTAATACGTAAAATGTTAATGACCTAAAATTAAAAATAGATTTTATTTTCTGTAAATTAAAAATAAAATTACCACAAAAACATTAAAAAAAACATTGCTCTATGGCTGTAGAAAAGCTGTACTTCTGTATTCCTCACAACTCGACACCCCCTCTTCCCTGCCACCACCAGAGATTCACCGCATTCTCCAAGTGGGCTGCAACGCCATCAAGCGGATCATCGACCCCTCCAGCTTCACCGACGCCGATTTCGCAAACCTCCAGGAGTTCGGCAATACCCAGTCGCGCGCACACTACGAGGCGATCCTGCCCAACTTCTACCGACGGCCCACGCCCGACACCCCCATGAACTGCATCCGGGAGGAGTTCATCCGCGCCAAGTACGAGCGGTTGGAGTTCACGGCGGGGAATGAGTGTTACCAGCGAGACTACAGCAGTCCGACCCGGCGGGGTATCCTAATGAAGCGACACCGGGATAACAACAATTTTGTTGAGCGCAATTTCGAGTTGAACCTGTCCAACAATAGTTTGCGGTACTTTGTCAAACCGGATGCCAAGGATGCGAAGGCAGTGCTGGATTTGGAGAAGTTGAACGCGTGTATTGTAGATGAGTCGGCCTTCAAGGTGCCCAAGAACACGATGATTATTACCTACATTCAGGAGGGGTCGACACGGAATATTTTCGTCTACTCGGAGAACTCCCGAGAAATAATAAACTGGTAAGTGTTTGCTATTATACGATATGCTTCCTAGAATATTTATATGCTTGATTAAACATTTTAAATATTTTTGCCATATTTGTTTACAACTATAAAACTATTTAGGTACCTGCAAAGTTCTTTGAATATACATCCTTTCTATGTATCATATTGCAACATTTAGAAATGTTGTAGTCTTTTTAATAAAATGTGTGCTTATATAATTTTTTAATTATTTGACTTTTATTGTGACTATATATATAATATAACCAATTCTCAGTTTATAATATTTAAACCATTATGAATAAATGTGAAAACATGTCTCTGATGTGCACATTTTGAGCATGTGAGTATTTGCAGAAATTATTAATTTTATTTTGCACTTAAACTTTTATTCTGTAGTTGGTCACCTTAATGAGAACAGTATTTGGTATATGCAGCATTCTCTAAACGTCTGGTCTATTGGGTATGTGTACCATTCTATAAACGTGCATGGCAATTGAAAAGGGACAAAAGTGAATGAATGAAGTTATTTTGACTGTTTAATCATCACTATAAAATATAGACTACTTAAATATATTAGATTGAGTTTATGGTGTACTGTCACAAACTCTAACTCGTGTCTTTTTTAGATAAATCAGTGTTCATACGCAAGCCAAGTATAAAATTAGGCTCGAAGTTTAGAAAGACTGAACATAATTTACGACTGATGGTATATAGTAAAAGTAGGGGAGACTTGTTAGTAGTACATCTGTAGTACGTTTGAAATTTGAAATATGTATTACTAGTTACTAGATGGTTGCATTGTTATGTTCATCCAGACTACCGCCTGAAGGTTTATTCCGATGCTTCATAGGATTGCGTCGTTTTAACATAATAGGCAATACACCAAGTTAAAATGTAAACTGTATTTTGACATGAATCTGCATTCTCACACAATTTACTTTCGGTAAATAATTTAGAAAATGTTAACGGATATGACACACTCGTACAAATCATATCCTGATTTTGGATTTGAATAAGAATCGAGGTAGGAATAAATTATTGTCCTGAAAGTTAGTTTCCTCACATATATACAGTTCTCGTGTACAAGTTATTAACTTGATTAACAGGTAGGTTATTCTGAATTTGGTTGATATATATAGATATTGAGGACGGTGTTTTTCAGTAAGAAATGTAAACAAATTGACGATTACGGTATTTTATAAAGGAATCACAATGATAGAATTAGTATATCAGTCTGTCGTTAAGAGCCTACACTGGCTATTTGTAATGCTGTAAAACTTGGTTTCATATCCTATAATTGCAATAATGCCGGTAAGTTGTCAGTTTTTGGGCAGTACGTAATTTTATTGCCATGAGTTGTTCTTTCTAATTAATTTTTCTAACACGTTAGAGAGCAAAAAATAATATACTTATCTGTACTAATGTTCCTTCAATGAAGTGTGCATTTTGTATAAGAGTAAAAAATTCAAATAGAAAGAAAAAATAATAATGTATGCATCATGTAATTAAATACAGTGTCGTATTAACATCTAATACTAGATTTTTGAAAAAAACGTAGTCCTCTACTATTATTAAAACTATTGCTTCACTCTCATAGTAAATTAATTAATGAAATGATCGATCTTTATACTATTATATCTTTCATATATTTTGTTCGTAGCAATAAGTGTTTTGTAATTTTATACGAACTCACATATTCACGTACACACACGCAGTGCTTGTTACTTTGTATGTATTAGACAATCGCTATGTTCATCACGGCTACTTTGTTTTACGGCTGTTCACAGCTGTGATACTTGATATTCGTCCTCCATGCGATACTGCGTTCTAAAGTCTATCACAGTAGACCACCTAGTATGATCTGCAACATTAGCAATTGGTCGGCAGCATCGATTGTCATTGAAAAATTCGCATCATATTGTACTTGCTTATTATTTTAAGTTACCTACTTAAACTTAACACACTTATTGTATATTATAATGTAGATAATGGTTGAAGCTTTCTTCATTCGCAAATATAGGTAAGTAAGTAGCATCTATTGTAGGTTTATTGATATTACAGCTGTGGGTTGTGTTTTTAATGTTTTATATGAGCGCCAGCGAACACGCTTATGTGGTCTATTTTAGTCGGATGTTTTCTAACCATAAAATCATGCTTTAATTGAAAAATATTAAATACATTTTGAGTGTCATGAGATTTGGTGTTTTTGAGAACACATTTCATTAAATCCTTGTTTACCATCGATTTTTAAATAACTTTTTTTCTATTAAATTAATTTTGGAAAATGAAATTTAAGAATAGCAAGAAAATGACAACATTCTAATAAAGTTCAAGATTTACAATAGATGTTGTTAATAATATATTTAACAAGGGGTCATGCGCTACTGTCATTACTTAAAATGTATTCCTATTAAACATTTTAAATTGTCAACTAAACATAATAATATTTTTATTACGATGATTTCATAGATTATTTGTCAATGAATATTAATAAAAATAAATATTTATAGCTTATTTAGTTTTTTCTAAATTTTACTGCTGTGTTTAACTCTACATAGTTTTTCATTTTCAGTCAAAATTATTTATTCAAAAAATAGTAATCAATTAAAATCGTTTGATTGCTTGGTGACATAAAGAGTTATAGGGTTGATTACTGAATCTAATGGACGCTATCTGCTATTGTTTTCTAGTTATTAAAAAACGTTATAGTAAATGAACAAATTTTATCAATTCCTCAACGTCACCACAAAATAAATCAAAAGTAGAAATATATTAGAACCAGAAATTATCAATGCGACTGTCAAATAAGAAACTCAAAAAAATACATTTAAAAACGAAATCTTAAATTATAATTTCTTTTCCCTATTCCAATTTACAGTACATAATATTGATTACATTCATGTCAGAATATGGTTCAATTTTACTTCATGCTATAAAGTTAGAACTTTATCCGTTTTTTAAGATAAACAATTTACTTTTACTACCGTTTTATGCGCGTGAAATGCACTGCTTTGTTTATAGATAATATACTGGTACGAGATATGCATGCAGTCCTATAAAAAGTTAGAAAGTGAAGATTTTCTTTAGAATCCCTTTTAACTTATGGCAAGACGCACATTGTATAAATGGTCTATTTACTCGTATTAGTTACAGAATTTAGACATGACATGCTATGCGTATTTTTAAACATAACTTATAGAACATATATACATACAATATAATGCCTAATTAAGTCAAGTGACCAAAGACTTTTACTGTTTGGTTAGATACGGTGCATGGAAATCCTGTTACACGTTGTATAGACAATGTGGATATTACACAATTGTAAAACATAGATATCTCAGTTGGCAGTTCATAATAAAAAAAGAAAAGATTAAAGTAATAATTTTAACCAATACAATATTATTAGAAATTAGTTTTAATTGAAATATTTTTTCACATATCTCTGACATTTTACTCTTTTTCGGTTGGGTCTAACATAATGTGTGTTTTTTTGCAGATTCATATCTATGGAAAGTTAATTTTATCCTTACATTTTATTGCTTTAATTTTTTAATAAACGTGACATTTGTCTAGCCTGAACTACAACCAAATGTCATAAAATACCAAAAATATGACACAATATACATTGAATGAATGTATTTGTCTTTAAAATATGTAAGTTATTTATTGCTTTTATGTAATATAACCTTTCATCTGAACTCGTTTGTATTGAAAACCTTTACGTAGTTATATTCTGCAGAAAGAACGCTTTGCCTTGCGAATTTATCGAGATCGATATCACTGATCATAATATGGCTTGAAATTATTTTTGTGACATTTTAATTGTAGTAAAGTATATAGCCTATTTAGAAATATTATATATATTTGTAATGATAACGATGTCAAAATGTATCAGTACTGCTGAGAAGATGTGTTCATAATATAATCGATCGTTTTGTAGCCTCATTGACTGCATTAAATTCACAAGGCGATAATATTAAATTAACCTATAATATTTATTTTTATGTATTCCACTTTAGCTGTACTCCGCTAGGCTCTCAGATCTGTAAATTTTGTGAATTTTATAATTTAAACCCAATGTTTTTTACATTTAAGATTTATCGCGACGGTTCTACCGTATTCTGATTTTTTCTGTTTTCAAGACAAGTCCATTGATTTTCTGCTGAATTTCTTAATCTGTGTCTACTTTGACTCCCATCTTGTTAGTCAGTTGCATTCGTTAGAATAAGCCATGTTCCTCACTTTATATTGCTAGACAGACTTAAGTGTTGAGTATTAAGTGTTGTGGGACACTACACCAAAGTATTAAAACTATTGTCAAAATCCGTTTGTACTTTTTATAACATATTAGAAAATATAATAGATACATACCTACAGCGAGGTTGTAAAGGTTCTATTAATTTATTGTCTACATAACTTCATGTTTTGGTACGCTTCGTCATATGATAATTATGTTCGAAATTTAATCATTGAGCTTTCTGGGTGTCTTCATAGAAAGTATGACCCATAAGTGAGGATCAACGTCTATATTTCTAGGTTGAATATTTCCATGACATAGCGCATATAATTCAATAGTTTTTCAGGAATGATTAAATGTAACAGTCATTGGGTACAAAACAAAAAAATAGGATGTAAAACTCCTCTTCTGTGGACTATGATTGTTACCAACTAAAATCATATTAGCAAAATAACATTATCTTTAAGGAGCAAAAAACAACTATTTCTTGCTTATTAGTTCTCGTAGTCCGAGCATATATCCTAAATATGTAGTCCAATCAAGCAAATAGCTGAGGAAGGAGCAGAATATATGAGTTTTAAAAGCAAATTTGTGACAATTTTTTTAGATATTATCTGAGGTTTACGGTTTAATTTGTGCACATAATTAGTTAATTAAATGTCTCGTACACTGGGTTCATAAAGACACTCGGAATCCATTGAAACACTCCTTAGTTCAATTTTCCATTTTTCAAGGTACCCGAGAACCATCAGAAATTAAGCTTTTGAAAATAGATCCTCGAAAATAAAAGGAAAATAGTCCTTGAAAACCCACTAAAATTAAAGAAGATCAACATTTTAATATATATTCCGCGAAAAAATATAAATATTTCTGCAAACAGCTTTATTTATTTATTTTAATAAAATCATCATCATGTTGTTAATTTATCTATTCTGTGCATACTTTTATAAAAATTTATCATCTAAATACATTATGCAGTTTGTATTTTTTCATTGAAATAAACAACTTTTAATAAAACATTTTATAACAAAATTGCGCATATCAAACCATTAAAAACCTTCGATTTTGATTTTGGCTTTTCTGTGCGAACCCTGTTACTGCGGACATGTTCGCAAAATCGACTGCACAACATCGATCTCTGCCTCCCACGTACCCCGGACAGGTACAACTCGATCCGCTGTTGCAAGATGCATCGACTGTGCCTCAGCCTGACCGGGATGGGGGAGACGATCCGTGGAGCCGATCTAGCCGAGAAACTCACCTTCGACTACTCAATGTTCGGTTGGCTGGAGAAGACGGGGCCCCGGCCGGGGGACGCCTGGCGCAAGCGTTGGTGCATGTTGGGCCGCCGGAAGCTACTCTACTGCGAGGATAGTCTGTCAGCGATGGCCAATGGGGAGATCTTCGTGGGCAACAGGTGAGTCAGTTTGTGTTGGACAGTCGAGTGGTGCGCTTTTATATGCTGTGTCGAATATAGATGGAAAATGCGGAGGAAGGGAAAATCCTTTTTAAGTTGTTATTTAAAGCCTGTGGACGCTTCACTTGTATACTGCTTGATCAATTCAATGCATTTTTTTCATATTCTTAAATTTGCCTAAATTATATAAAACATATTACATTTATTATAAAAAAAAAAGTTTACTTTACTTTAAAAAGTATATGAAAAGGCCTACTTTTGCTTATTATAATCGGGTGATTCAGTTTTAATAGTTCTCCGTTTAAACTATTTAAAAATAGTAACTAAATATGTGACTCTATTTGGTTGTATATCTGTCAATGAAGTACACACCTTAACCTTGATTTTGGTTATGGTGCGATGCCAATGATTACTGAATTTGCTTCATAACCCTATAGTATAGTAGCAGTAGTAGTCGCTTTGGAAGCCTATATAAACGGAGCTAGGTGTTGTTAAATTGAGCCCATATATGGAGAATATATTCTCTATCAGTTATAATACAGTATCGTGTAGTTTTTCACACGATTATTCTAAATATAATCGACTTTTGTTCTCTAGTCAGACTCTTGGTTAATGGTCTAATTTAGTTAGTGGAAAAGATGTACTATTTATAATTACATCATTAATAGTATCATACTAGTTATCTGTATTCAGCAAAAAGTATTAAACAGAAAGTATATCAAAGATATAAGTGATCAATGAAAGTTATCATTAGATTATAAATATAAGTATGTATTTTATTTGTACGTAATATAATGTGAATTTGTTGTTATGACGTTTTTCGTAATATTTTGACTGTTTTTGTAAGATAAAAAGATACACAAGTCACAATATCTAGCGAGATACTAATTCAATGGTCATTACCTGCTATAATTATTTCTATTTTAATCTGTTTTATTATACATATACATACATTATTACACAACTTTTAAAGTGATGCGTTTTATAAGGTAACTTATGAATTATCTTTTTATGTCTAAACGATTTTATATATTGCCTTTCTTATGCTAATGATTAATAGCTAGTATAATATTATAATATTTTAAATATTACTTAACAATTTTTTTAAATTTAAAAGGCATATAGTTCCAATAAAAAACGACAGATAAAAACTGATAACTTGTAGAAAAGAATCACACAAAAAAATCAACAGACTGCCATTTAATTTTACAAAAGCCATCGGTTTTCGGTTTATTCATCATTTCCGTATAAACAACAATGTGTTTCAACAAACAGGGGGAACGGGTTCCATGCAGAGGCGGGTGTGCCGGACAAGTGGAAGACTCCAGCGGGACACGCCTTCACACTGGTGACGCCCGAGCGTAACTACGTGTTCCTCTCGGCGAGTCAGGCGGAACGGGACTCCTGGGTGCTGTCGCTCAACCGTCTGGCGGACAAGCCGATGACCCTTGAAGAGATCAAGGAGGAGGCGACTGTCGCCAGGAAGTAGAGGGGGGGGGGGGGGGTATTTGGCTACATGGTGGTTGTGTGGTGCGCGGGTTGACTGTATTGGAGAGATTTGAAGATAATTAACGTGTGAATAGTATTACAGGCTAAAAGTAATGTTATTCGACATTGAAAAGTGAAATATGACATTGCTTTTGTTGGGTGATAAAATTAGGTGTAATATTTCCATTGTAATAATTGTAAAAAATTAATAAGACTAATTTTTTTCTTCTATTTTCGATCATTAATACTGAATAACGTTTTGAACACGGGACGTACTTTTTTTCGATATATTTAATTATTCTTGACAATTGCGTTATGTTGGATCTTTACAGTGCAGAATACTTCCCTCTAAAATCGTTTAGTGTATGAGTACATTGATGTTGGAAAAATTGAAAACAAAGATTGTAAAGATGAGTGTTGACTATTTTGCCATATTTTTTCAAAATTATGTTTAGTTATCCTGGGAAAACAGCGACTAGAATTTCCACCTTTTTATTAACAAATAAAGCTTTAAAATGTTAATTATTTTTATCCAATAAAAATGAAAACACGTTTTAATAGTTTGACATCTGATACCATATAATAAACAATAATTTAGCATCGATAATAATTTTTGGATATATTTAATTTCAAAAGCGCTGTTTTCCTTTGAAAAATATTTACGTAGTTTTATTATACTGCTTCGTAATGACAGTAACCTTGACCTATATGTATATATTGCGGTGACGTTTAACTCAAACAATTCAATTAAAAGTATTGATAATAGCTATAGTTATTGACCTATCTTTACAATCCGGTTTACATCCCTCATGCTCCAGAATCTTTGAGTTAGTTTTTTTTTCGCTGTTTGATTTAGAGACTACTGCACAAGTAGTATACATCAACTATAGTGTATTACTATTGTGCTGAAGAGGTTCGGCCTTTCCGTGTATTTCTTTCTATTCATAGATTGAACAGCGTTGTGTACATAGTATAGGCAATGGCTTCCCCTGTGTTGTTGTAAGCTTTATTTGCAACTGAGCTGAATTGGATTCTATTTTTATCTACTATTTTATAGGAATTTGTTTTACGTATTCGTATTATTCTCTATCCCACCAAATCACAGCTTCAAATAGGCCACTGTTTTAATATTTTATTGTTCACCAGGCCATTCACTTGAAAAGTTCGAATTTCGTTTAAACTTACTGATTATTTTTTAGTATTATTTACTAATTAAGTGTGTTCGTTCACTCCACGAAAGTGTGTTTTGTTTTTTTGATAAAAAGTTAGTCAATAATACAGATAAAAAATTATCAATCCATCTAGCAATTAGACATCCGGCCTATAGCTGTCAACAATGTGTACTTTTAGTTTTTGGTATGCTGTGAACACGCTTTAAAACTTTTGCTTTAACAAGTTAATCATGTTTTCTTCACGTTTCAATGTGTGCTTGTACTACAAAGGTTTTCTCTGCGTAGGCAATGTATGCTATATCAGGGAGTACTATATATATACTACTATTATATATAATATTTATAATTAAAATTTATAGTACTCCCTGGCTATATACTGTATGTTGTAAGTTGCTTTTATATTAACCTATAGTTTAAGAGTGAAACGTTATTCAGAGCTTTGTCAAGTGCATGGCCGATAGTATTTGTTGCCGTTGCATTGTTATTATTATATTTATATACTTCATTTTATGCCTCCCTTACTTTATTTGCCGTAAATTGACATTGATTTGCGGTTTGCAGTAGAGGGAATCCTTTGTTAGATATTGTAAATCATGACCAATGTTTGACACGATTGTTCTGATTTTAAAAATATTTCAACCGTAATTTGTATCTTATATTGCTGCTGTTAGAGATATTAACTATATATGTTACATCCATTTTACTTATATTATTCAGTATATATTTGGACTGACCAGTATAGTTATGTTTACTCTTTTTCAAATTCTTAAATATATTCACATTTTAACGAATCGTTTTGTTTATTGTCTCTTATAATCATACCTGAACAAAAAGAAAAGGATTTAATGGGCGAAAGTAGAGAGAACATGAGGGGAAAGGAAAGGTGAGGATTACGAGGAGATGAGAAGGGGTTGGCTACTATATATTGAGAAAATATGTGAAAAAATTGTATATTGTTTTCAAAATGGATGGATGTGTCCCTTTGAAATTGTTGATAACTGTGCACACCACCACAGAGGCAACAGACAGACATAAAAAATTAGACTCCCATAAACTATATTTTTGGATAGCCCACATCTCACTGAAGTCACATATAGATCACAAAAGTCATAAGGTAGCTATTAGATTTGTATGGCCAAAATTCAAAATGGTTGCCATATTCTATATATTTAAACAATATTCATTTATAGCATTGCTTCTAGGATGTCTATACACCAATATAATTACTTTTTAAATCATTATATAGCTTCTTAAGTAGGCTATACCTAAACTGTATTAAATGATCTTAAGCACACATATTAACATGTTTTATTTATTAGTCATGAGTAGTATTATAATTATATTAAAAAAAATTTAAAAAATCAGAAACAAAAATACTTGATAACATTAAAAAATACAGGGTTAATTTATTAGCATAATTATTATATTACGTATACGGGCAATTTTTGAGAAAATGGACAAAATATAATAATCATAAAACTGATTTAGGCTTTGATGTTTCCCCTTTTTTCGGATGTCTATTAAGGTTAGTTTATAAAAAAATAAGCTGTAACAGATAATTCTGTTTTTATTACAGTATAGGCTATTTTCAAAGTC
>JAUZND010003756.1:0-12082 GCA_034780555.1 Coelogynopora nodosa
GAGTTATGCGCACCCTTCCATTATAAAATTAAAAAGCAATAGGGAATTCCCTAATCGACTGGGGAACCTCAAATTCGAAATCCTCGCCCCCGATTTATTCGGAAACGACCTTGACCTAGTTGAAATCGACCAATAGGAAAAAGAAAAAAAAATCGGTGAAGGTCACGAGGGGGGGGGGTTATGCAGAAAGAGATGTTCCCTACTACTATGGGCTCATTTCAAATGTAATTGATCTCTTCATAGAGTAATTCAATTATTCAGCTATTCTGCAAACATTCTATACATGGAATTGACATGCTCGTGTCATGTTGAGAGTCGAGTCGAGTAAAGTTTTGAAGAAAATTATTGGAGAATTAACAAAATAAGGAGTCGATGGAGGCGACTATAAAATGTATGCGTTAGAAGTTGAAGGAAATTTCATTGGAAATGTGGCTATTTGACTTAGATAATGCCTAAAAGGGTCAGTTATAAATTAGTAACATAATATGTGCCGGATTGTTTTCATTTTTTACTGATAACTATTATTGTAGCAATCTTAGAAATTGATGAAATGTAGCTTGAAGGGTTGTTAGACAATAGCTCAGATTGTAATTGTTCATTGCATTACTCAGTCTAACAGTCTAATATTTTTTGTTAACGAACTGACCAGTGTTTTACAGTAAATCAAATTAATTACTACCATTAGCATATTTTCAATAATTTTTTTAGCGATTATTAACACACTTCCTATATTCGAGATAGTCAGAATTCCTGTTTAAGTCAAGTTTATCAGTCATTATACTGGAACAGTACTCTATAATAAAAATACAATAATGGTACATGAACGATTGATTATTACCAATACTCCCCATACGCAACTTCAAAGTCTAAATTGCTGCTTAAATCGGAAAAATTCCATCGTTTAATCGTTTAATTCGAAAAAATCAACATTTGAATGATTGATTACTGTCAAAACTAGACCACTTATCAATTTCTAATGATACTATTACACTTAACTTCTCAACTCTTTTTAGTCGGAATGTTTGTAGAAATTGACCTGATCAATAGTAGCATGGCTGAAAAATTATACTTTATAAACATCAATGAATGTACTTTAGAGCACCTCTGATAAATTTGCTATTATCATATTCAACTGAGCAACGAAAATATCTGTTATCTTGTTTTAATCCGCAAATAGGAAACCATTGCAACCAAAATTAAAAATTCGATTTTTGATTGGTTTAAAATGTTTTAAAATTGTATGGCACAAAAGTCTACAATTTATTTATCATGATTTTACTCAATTAAGGGGATGGGGGATTTCAGTTTTGAGGAGTGGGGTGGAGTACAGTGCACTATCTCATGCTATATACTATTATTTTATTTACACAATTTAAGAAAATGTAAGCTAAATAAATTTTTATTCGAAAAAAATAATCTTCAATGCGTAAACTATCAAGTTTCATTTATTAAATAAATATACTATAAGTTATATTATGCTTTTTCAATTGCTAATTATAAAAGTTAACTTAATTTTAACTAATTAAAAACTTTGCATATATTTTCATAATTATGGGCATATTATATTATGCATTAGCATTAAAATATTTCACAAATTTAATTGATTCAAAGAAAGAAATTTACGTTCAAAATATATCGTTTCATATATTTTTTAACACAGGTATATTTTTGCTCTATAAATATACGATAAACATTCTTCTGACAAATACCTGTAAAATACATTTGAATATAATTTTTTTAAACTAAAAGGAAAAATTAAAAATTAATAACTGAAATGAGTTGTTGTAAATCGTGTAGGCCTAAATAACTTGAAAAATATGTTTCACTATTGCTGCTGAGATAGCCTAGGTGTGAAAAAAAGTGATTAAACAATTTATTTATTACAAGTTAATCAGTGCAAATATAAATTATATTCAATAATTGATAGGAAAGTGGTTGAAAACATTAAATAAATAATACATTTTAAAGAATTGTTCACGCAACGGTCTTTTTCTTGGATGAATGTTTCATTTTGTTATTGCAATCAATCACTCACTCACTCACTCACTCATTTAATCTAGCAATCAATCAATCAATTACTGAACAAATCATTTTGTTTACATTTTTATTGATCATACTGTTTTAATCTATTCTCTCTTAAATTCAATACATTTAAATTTAAGTATTTGAAAAACTTAATTTTAATTATGACTTTAACGATGTTAATTTTTATCCATGTCTAATTATTGTTTTTTTCTGACATATTTATCTTTTCAGTTTGCTATATTTGACTATTACATTAGAAGTGTTCCTTTTAAAGTATATGATTATTATAAACTACTTCACAACGAGTAAATTTTAATTATTTAATAATACAAAACCAACATTTATTGAATATGGTTTAGAGATTAGCAGAGCTGGATATAATAATAAAAATTTCATTCAATTTTGAAGCAAAGACTATTAAAACTAACTTTCTAAAGTTTGTTTTATCTTATTTGACTGTTATTGAACAATAATTTTCATTTGTTTTGAGAAGAAATTATAAGAGAATGTGAGTTACAATTTTTCTGTGGCGGTAATAGTCTACAAAGTTTCACAGCGGTCATTAAATATATAGTATACATCAAATTTGTAAAAACATAGAAACTTGTGATCCAGAGAAGTATTAAAAATATATAAATATTAATATACAATATGCATCATTTTTTTATGTTTTACAATCTTTAATACAAGTTCACCTACACGTAAACAATATTTTCCACATTAATTATAAATATTAAATATATAACATTATTATTCATCACTATAAATATTGTTTTTAAACTTAAAGTATCTTCAATATTTTGTAATTTTTTAAATTATAAATAATGTAATATGAGAAAAACGCAACCGTTTAAACGTTGTGTAATATATTATGCGATTATGATTTCAATAATTGTATACAAATGTACATTTAATGTGCAAATGAATTGAAAGTTTATATTGAAAAAAAAGGATATAAATAAATAAATTTGTAATAAAAAAATTTGTAAATAAATTTGTACCAACTATTGTAATTTTTTGTTTATAACTTTTAGTTCATAATCTTTTATTATATTTTTAAAATGTTTGAATTTTTTGATAAATGTATTCTCTAAACTCATTTAAAAGTAAGTTACAATAATTACAAAATTAATAAACAAGTTACATTTTTGCATTATCGTCGACTCTTATTTTATTAATATTGAAAAATACTAATTTTAGATAAAGCATTTCTAAATACTATTATATGCGAAAATGAGATAATTATTTGTAATCTTTTTTTGTTGTTGTATTCTTTAAACCTTCAGTTTAAAGAATTATTTAAACATTATTTATGACATTATTTCAAAATTATATAACGGTACATAACATAACACAATACAATACTAGATATAAAACATATTAATTTCGATTTCTTTGTTGAAATTTTTTTGCACATTTTACCCCGCAAAGCAGTTTAATAAAGGCTTCACGAAAATCGTCGTTAAATATTGTATATAGAATAGGATTAAGTCCGCTGTTAGCATAGCCCAGCCAAATAACAAACATACGAAGATGCAAATAATCGGGACACCTTTCCTCCCCACAAAGAGATCGAATTATGTACATCATTGTGAAAGGGATCCAACAAAGCACAAAGAAAATAATAATCATGGCCATCCGTTTAGTGGCCCTTTGTTCGCGTCGGTCAGCTTTGGCATTGCGTTCTTTCTCAGTGTTGCGATGTTTGCGGATTGAAAAGGATCTCGGCTGCCGGCGTTCCTTAACTGGGTTAATATCACTATCACTTTTACTGCCTTCATCGGTGGTTGAACCGGAGACGCAATTACTTTTTGTGGACGAGTTTGTATTATTATTTGGTAACCCAAGTCGTGAAACAGTTGCTGTAGGTGGCGCCAAAAAATTGCTGTATAGTTTTTTACTTTTAACATTGTCATCCGTAATTGTAGGAGACTGTTGCGAATGAACCATTACCTGACTTGTACAGTCCTCAGTTGTCGTATTTGTACTGAGGTCAGGAAGAGGTACAATTGAAGTAAGTTCCATTGAACTTCCCTGAGACAAATCACAGACGCTCCGGCGACCACCATTTATGTAATTACGAGAGCGCGCATTTTTGCGTTGATTTTCACGTAACATTTTTGCACGCTGCTGCAGAACAACAAATATTTTAGCATACAACATGATCATAACAACAAGTGGGATTATGAAGGATCCCATTGCAGAATAAATAACATAGTGCGGTTCATTGAATAGAACGCAAATGTAGCGCTGCGTACTATTGTCAAACACATAGCTCTTTTGAAGACGTTCCTGAGGATTTTCAAGTGTTTTGCCATCCCAACCAATTAGAGGTGGCAGACAGATAAGGCATGATAGCACCCAGACAAGACTAACATACGTAATAACACGATTGTTGTTCCGCTGATCGCGATACCATACCGGGAATGTAGTCGCCGTGAACCTATCGAATGCGATTGCTACAAGACTCCAGATTGACGCTGTACAGCATAGCACATCGATAGACAGCCAGACGTTGCACATAACTTGACCAAAGATCCAGTAACCTAGAAGATCTGTCACTCCGGAAAAGGGCATAACAGTCATTGCAAGCAAAAAGTCACTGGTACCTAAGTTTCCAATGAGAACGTTAGATGTAGACCGAAGTTTTTCAAATCGAATAAGAGATGCAAGTACTAAGAAGTTACCAAGAACTGTCCATGCAGTTAGAATACTTAACAAAAAAGCCACAATACAAAGGGCCCACAGTTCGTAAGTAAGGCTTATCGATTGATTATTATCAATAGACATTTTTTTTGAGACATTCAAGATTTCTGAATTGAAGAGTGACATTCTTTTATTCGATGAAGTGAAAAGGTTCTTTATCCTGAAATGAAGAAAAAAGTTAATTAAGAAATAAGCGGCTTATAATATTTACTTGAATAGTTCTTTTCATTAAGATAGACTTATTTAGCCTTGTTCAGATTACACAACGTTAAACGTACCGAATTGTTACCAAAAGAAAAGAAAAAATTCAGTTATGTATAGGCTATATGTATAGGTTGAAACATAAAATTATTGTTTTAAAATATTAATAAATATTAGTATTATCTAAAGTTATGTAGGCCTATTGTAGTATGTTAAAAGTTAAATTATATCTTCCTGTAATTTTATAAAAATTATAGTTACTATTCTAATTCATAACAAAATCAAAGCAGCAATTTGCTCATTATGACATGTTTAATGGTACTGCAAATATTAATCAATGAAAATATAATATTAGGAATATTTAAACTATTAAAACAATAAATATACAATTTCACACTTTTAAAGATAATATAGCCTATGTACATAATCTTGAATGAGTCAATAATTGAGATTTTTGCTAATGGAAGGTAAAGATATATACTGACAGATCAATAAAATGAAATCAAATAAATATTAAATAAATAAAATTATTTAATCAAAAGTATAATTTCAATTAATATTTAGAATTGTTATGAATATGCGTTCCAACTGAAATACTATATCACGTTTCAAGTGAAATGATTGTATTCGTTTGTTTCTTTCTTATGCCTATATGCTACTTAGAACATTTGTTAATTAGTTTTCAGAAAGTATTATGTTTAATAAAATGTGTAGTACAATATAGATTTTTAATATTTTTTAATGACACTAATTATTTATTACTTAGGGCCTATTAGTTGAATTTAATTTTTCCCTTATTTTTAAACGAAGATTTACATTGTATCATACATTATTTAGAAAAGTAGTCTATATCAATAATAGTGCTTGTTTATTGTATTTGCTTCTTTATATTAGTACCAGTTATGATACTGAACTACTGCTAAAAAAAATAAAAATAATTCAAGTTTATGCTCTAAAAGTTATGTATATCTTTGGTCTATTTTTTGGTAAAATTGTTATATTTATTTTAATATAAACCAGATAGGTTATTCTAACTAAAATAATTGTTTAAATCGTTTATGCTAACCAATGAACTATAGCATTTCTATTAATTTAAAATATCATTATGAATGATGATTAATTTTTATTAAATAAATATATCATAAAAATTATAATTATTAATAAAGTCTCAAATTTTATATCACGAAAAACAATGTCTCTGTTAAGCTTATACATATATATAAACATGTTTTTTAGGTATTTGCTCATATTTGAATATAGTAAATATGTGATTTATTTATTAAATAACTGTTTTCTTTTATAATTACATTTATAGGCTACTATTTATCTTTCTTTGCCTATTTTATTTATGATAAGTATTTCTTTTGCCATATAACTGAAAGTATATTTCATGAATGAAACGAATTAAATTTATAATTCTGAATTCTATGACTTATGATTTATTTTAGTGTTTTGTGAGAATATTGAATTTGTCTATGTCTGCATTATTATTAATATTGTCAAAGATACATTTGCATAATGGAAGTCATTGCCGTTTGAATAATTTAAAAAGACTTATGTTTCTATGCTTAATTAGTAACCTGAATTAAATATTTGGTTTTAACAATAATTATATAAGAGAGTATAACATTTTATATTAATTATCAGTTATGATAAAAAAAAGTATACCTGTATATAATTAATTAAATGATGTATTCTTTATGAGTGATAATAACGATTTATTACCACGTATATTATTAAATGAACTATTTAACATTCAACATCTTAGCAGTAGATCTTCGATTTAATAGATTTAAAAAATATTATAAACAATAATATAACATCATCTAATTTTCTGTTACCAATAAACATAAATATATCCCAATTATATTATAACAATGTGTTTTAAATCATTATAATTTTTTATGGCATGCTTGTGTTTACAGCAAACTTTAAATTTTTTATTTTTATGGAAGAAAGGAGTTTGTAAAAATGTAATTTGCCTTTCAAAAATGATTTATCTAATAGTTTTCAGTGTTTTTTAATCAAATATAAAAACCACTAGTGTTATCACATAAATGCAGATGTGTCCACAAAAAACAACAAAAACTTATCAATTTTTTGCGTGATAAGTTCTTTGATCTCGAAAGAGATCATGAGAAATATAGGTAGATTCTTTAAATTCCAGCATTATCTAGATTATAATTAATTAATTTCCGTGGCAATTTCGACTACATAAATGAGTTGGCAAACCCGAATTTGAAATAGAGACACTTACAGATTGTATGAGAAGATAAAAAACAATTAGCAAAAAATGATGTGCAAATAATATAAACAACCCGCTTTTATGCAGCAATACTGGAATATTCGTTAAAAAAGTAGTAAAAAATAAATTGCGTACTGTTTGAATATTTTACTACTATATTATAATCTTTACAAGTTATTCATAGTAAATTATTTGCAAAAATACAATTTAGAATAGCTCATAAAAGAATACATTTCAACCACAAAATAATTTTTTTTTAAATAACCGGGGAGCAATTCATATTTATTGCATATTTTTAAAAACGTACATTGTTCTGGGTAAAAAATGTACCCTGTATTTTGTTTTAATTGTGTATAATTTACATAATATGCTACTCTTCTCGTAAACTAGGTTGAATTTAGTAAATTCAAAGCATATACTAATTTAATTAAGGAACTATGTATATTAGGAATGTATGCGTGTATGCGCATTTGTACACACATATACTTATATGTATATAAAAGTAGTTAATATATATATTATTGGCTGAACTCTTTTTGCTTTAATTTTTTTTTTAAATACTCTAATTTTTATGATAAAAAGTTAAGGCTTCCTTGGGTTTGGGTATAGTATAAAAAAATTGTACCCAATAAAACCTTAACTTTTTATCATATCTCATACATTGCTGAGTACATTGCAAAAAACGCTTTAATTATGTTTATATTGGATGTATTTAAAATGGTATCGCGTTAAGTGAATAAGTAAAAAGCAATATAAAAAATAAAAATGTAACTGAATATTTAAATTTAATTAATTAATTAATTATTTAATAAATAAAATTAAAAATGTCGAAAAATTGATTACTCAGAAAAAAGCATACATTTCATGAATATTTATATTGTTATAATAATGTACAATATCGCATTTTGATCAGATATATGGATTACACAAATATTACACGGAAATACCAATTCTCACTAACATAAGATGTGGCATCTTTTTATTATTGTTACAAAATTACGATCACCACAATCTCGATATGATTACAACTTTGGAGAAATGTGGTGATTAGAGAGATTAAAGTCTGGACTGTATTCTGGTTACCTCCAAAGTCGTATGTTGCATTCATCAATGTGGTTTATCGTATTGGCAATAACATATGACAGAGCAATTCTTTTGAATGAATTGCAGGTTTTGCAGAAGTATGCGATTTTGTTGGGTAATCAAAAGAGTTCCAAATTGATAATAAACTAAACGTATGTTTTGTGAGTCTATTTTTTCATTTATTGGAAGGAAGAACTTAAAAATAATGAGACACTTTCTGTGACACATCACTTTCTGCATCACTTGATACCTGGTTTATATGCCTTTTTACAAAACGGAAAGTTTTCGTTATAACCTACATATATAATATAAATGTTATCAAACTTAAAAGAAACCCACTAGCAAAAGTTAATACACAGAACAGGTAAAGACAACGTTGATATATATGTGAATCTAACAATTCATAACATAAAAGAGATTTTAATGTTTAATGTTTATGATATTTTGATCTATTGAGTTATGTAATTTTGAATTGTTTTTACGTATACTCTTAACTTGGTATATTGTATATATTTTAATGTTTTGTATAAAGAATTAGACGAAATATGTGAAATGTGTAAGAATATAGTAGATTACATTGACTGATGCAGAAGATTTTGCACTTAGATGGGATCATGGTATTGAGAAATTAGAGATATAACGCAGGTAATTAATTACACAACAAAAATAAATTAACTTTATGTAATATTCTGTTTTGTGTGATTTTGCTTTAAAAATAAGAAGAAAGATAATTAATTAATCGACGAAGATTAAAATGGTCTTATTTTCTTTGCATACAAATATATACAGGAATTTGTATGGTTTAAAATTAAAATTTTAATGCTATTACGCTATAATATGATTTATTCAATAAAGAAATTTGCATTGTAAAAAAATATTAGTACAAAAAAATTACTCTATTAATTCAAATAAAGTGTTCAAAACATATCGGTTTTTTAAAAATCAAAAAATATCATAAATAAATATCAAAGAAGATGCTAAATTTTATTGTAGCCATTCCACTAACCATTTCTTTGATTATATTAGCGTTATAATAGTTACGCCAATCATGAAATAAAACAAACATCATGTAACCTCTCTTCCGTTTGTATGAAAAAATACATCAATTCTATTTCTAATGATATTTGGTTGACTTTAACGTGATTAAAGAAACAGCTAAATTACACTAACCTTAGTAACGTATCATGTGCCTATCCTGTCGCAACGGATGTTCTGTTTTATTTTATTTGAATATGAACTCTGTTTTTTTTCTAAATTTCCATTTTATGAATTGCAAACTAAATTTTGCAATGCACTATTTTGTCCACATTTATATTGTTAGCTCTGGATTTTTTTTATTCTTGAATAATTTTTTTACATTATGTAAAATTTTATTTACAATGATAAACACGTTTTTTTACTGTATATATATATTGTTTATGCATATTTGCAGATAATATACTGTTTATATTTTTATATACGATATATTTTTGACAACGCGATAGATATATTACGTTATATAATGTATTACTAGGCTACCGTGGGGTATTTTGAAATTTTCCTATTTAGGTTGTAGATATTAGTTATATTATAAGTCAAATTCTGATATTACAAACATCTAGAATAAGAAAGGCAACTCAGAAACGCAGATAGGGGACGAATTTGACAGGAAAGAGCTGCTAAAGTATTCTCAACATGAAGTCAACGATGTAGTTGTTCACGATGTGTTGTAGCTAGCCAACTCGCCCTTTTCTGCGCGAGTCTTGTTTTTGTTCATATATATATATACACGTTTCTTTGTAGAAAAGAGCAAAAACATTGTTCGCCTGTGTAGTTATAAAAAATCAATTTAGAATGATTAGGAATTCCGGCTTGAAAATTAAGTGGTTTGTTTTATAACTATAATATTAACATTTACATAAAGTAAAGGGGACAAGTATGTTTTATATTTTTGAAACGTTTCAAATGTGTTTATAGTCCATTTGAGCATAAAAAGGGAAACATATGAAGCACAACTCAATTTTTAAAAGTAATTTTTTTACAATAAATTGGCGAATAATTCAGAGGTAGATAATGTAAATCATATTGAAAAAAATTCCTTTTTAATACTATAAATTTCACAACACTTTGTTCTATGTATTTATGTTGAACTATTATGCTACGTACAATTTAAATCTGACAGAAAATAATTGATACTTGATTGTTCCACAAAATTTTGTTATGATGTTAGAGTCTTGTAATTAAACAATATGGCTATAAATCAAGATCATATGGAACATATATTGAAAACAATTAGCATTATCTGTTTCAAAGTTATCAACCAATAATTCAATATAGAATTATATTGTTGCCAAAGGCACCATCATTCTATTTAGACAAATAAATTCAATACGAAGTAAATATAATTTTTTTCAATGAATTATTTAAAATGGTTCATTTAAGAAAGAATTAATTTCATGTTTGCTCAGATAAAAGTTGAAAAACATTGCAATAATGACGTTCGTAAAATAAAAAAGGGTAAAATTATCGATATCTTTATTTTACATTTCACAAAGTTTTGCAATTTCCCTATTTTCCTATTTTAATATACACTTACTCTTATATACCTACTCAAAAGATTATTTGAGATAATTTAAGATTACCCTTACTGGTTTTACAACATTAAAGGCGTGAAAATGTATTTATTTGTTAACATACATATTTTCGAATACACTTATTGATTGGTATTGATTTATTGATCTATTTCATATTTATAATATCAATTGGAATAAACTAAAATTAGTGTGTTTCGCTTTCGCCAGAATGACGTAGGCAGATACATTTATACTGCTCATCTAATCAAATTTGAAATTCATCTATGAAATACAGATACTATGATATATATTTTTGTCATTTACACATCTAATTATTTATTTTTGTTTTCATGATAATTATCTGTTTTTGGGAATTCATGATGGCTTATTTAAATAATCTTTGATCTGATAACTCCTATCGAATTTCTTATTGTTTGAACCATATTTATATATGAATTATTATTTGTATTATAAATTATGCATCAAATGTAAATGTACCGAGTGGGCCAAATGTTTTCCCGGTGATTTGTTTTATTTACTGTAATTATTAGTACGTATATATAATGACAGAAAGCCTTTAAAAGCTATGCAATTTCAAAATTCGAATTCCACTTTGCTCAACATTTATATTGCTGTTCTTTTTAAAACAAATAGTCAAGTACATTTATAGAATCTATTGAAGAATAATAAGCATACCAGTAAAAAACGAGTGTTGATAACATCTCTGGTTATAATTTTTTCATCATTGGTGAAGAGTATTAAAATTAAAGCCGAGTTTAGAGTGTATATTGTTTGAAACAAAGTATGGTAAAGAAGCATATTCGAAAGAAGGTTTATGCTGGGAAGACCTGCGACTGTTTCTATCGTTTTTATTATTATTTTAAATACTCTATATAAGTAAAAGTGGTTTATTATAAAAAAAAGAATATTTGATATCAAGTTGAGTTCTTCTGTAAGGCCTTAATTGAATAAGTTTGTTAGTTTTCTTTAGTAAAATGAATATGGAGTTTTAATGAAATTTAAAACTAAAAAGAAGTAACATATTTATCAAATCAATAAAAATCTTTAAATATAATTTAAGTATAATTTATCATTTTGAAATGTTTTGATTTACACTTGATATGCGAAAACAAGTATTTGGCATTTATTCTGTTGTATCGTTTGTTGAACTTATTCTCTATTTTATATTTATGTAACTATTATTCTAAACAATTACTTCTATGTATCTTTTACATATGTTGTTCCTTTTGCAGACATTGAACATATTTTC